>CAUYQU010042074.1:0-48281 GCA_963574635.1 Cheracebus regulus
TCTTAACAACCAATAGCACTCGAGTCTTAACAACCAATAGCAGGCAAGTAATTCTAACCAACAACAAGCCAAGTCCTAGGTCAAGGCTTGTAACTTACCCAATAGCAGTCTTGCTCTCCCACAACCAATCGGGCTGTTTCAGTCCCTGTAAAACCCCCTGTCTAAGAGAGTCAGTGCGACTTCTCTGGCCCCTCCTGTCCGGACTGCAGAACCTCACCCAGGAGCCTGAATAAATTCCCTTGCATTGGATTATTTTGGTGCTGGCCTCTGTTTCTTCATTTTATCCTTGGAAACAAATCTTACACTATCTCCCTGACAAGGACCTAAACCAGAATATAAAAGGAGCTCAACGACTCTGTAAGAGAAAATTCTAATAATCTGATTTAAAAATGAACAAAATATATGAATATACATTTCTCAAAAGAAGACATACAAATGGTACACAGGCATATGAAAAGGAGATCAACATCATTCATTGATCACCAGAAGAATACCAATCAAAACTACAGTGAGATATCATCTCACCCCAGTTAAGATGGCTTTTATTCTAAAGACAGGCAATAACAAATGTTGGCAAGGATTAGGAGAAAAAAAAACCCTCCCAATGTTGAGAATGTAAATTAGTACAACCACTATGGAGAACAATTTTGAGGTTCCTCAAAACTAAAAATAAAGCTACCACATGATCCAGCAATCCCACTTCTGGGTATGTACCCATAAGAAAGGAAATCAGTATATTAAAGAAATATTTGCACACTCATGTTTACTGCACCACTGTTCACAATAGCTAAGATTTTGAAGTAACCTAAATATCCATCACCAGATAAATGAATAAAGAAAATACGGTACATATACACAATGGAGTACTATTTAGTCATAAAAAAGGATGAGATCTTATTTGCAACAACATGCATGGAACTAGAGGTCATCATATTAAGTGGAATAAGTCATGCACAGAAAAACAAACATCATATCTTCTCACTTATTTGTGGGATCTAAAAATCAAAACAAATTCATGGACATAGAAAGTAAAAGGACAGTTAACAGAGGTTGGGAAGGGTAGTGGGGTTAGGGGAAAAGTGGGGTGGTTAATGGGTATGAAAAATAGAAAGAATAAATAAGACCTACTACTTGACAGCACAACAGTGTGACTGCAGTCAATACTCATTTAATTGTACATGTAAACATGACTAAAATAATATAATTGGATTGTTTGTAACAGGATAAACATTTTGATGTGATAGATACCCCATTTTCCATGGTGATTACATTATGGATTGCATGCCTGTAACAAAATATTTCACATACTCCACAAACATATACACCTAATGTTTTCCCACAAAAATTAAAAATAAAATTTTATTTAAAAGCCTGAAACTGAAGATTGTACAAATGAACTCAATTTTTTCTTAGAACTATTCCTTAAAAGCAAAGGGACATCTAATAACTCATAGCATTTATCCAACTTCAATCTTGGAATACAGGAGAAATAACAATAAATGCAAAATTATTAAACCTGAGTTATAACCTAGCTCTGTCTCCTAAGAGCTTTGAAACCATGGATAAATCATCAGTTCTCAACTATCTCTAAGCCTCAACAAGTTATTATGAGAATTAAATGAGAGGATGTTTGTGAAAGCATTTTAAAATATAGCACAATACAAAAAGATAATGTCTGTTGCATTTATCATCATCATGATCATCATTTTTGTCCTTGAGCTCAAGCCATCAATCATGACAATTAAAAATTATATCTGATATAATACTTATGTATATATTTATATAAATCTATATAGTAAGCAAATTGATAGTTAATACCAGATCTGATTTCAGTTTTTTTCTCCCGCACATGCACATTTTCATAAATATTGTTGAAATTTTTATTAAATGTTTTATAAGTGTGTTCTCGTGTTTTAAAAAGGCTTCCTAACAACTCAACCCTCCATTTTAAAGTAGCTCACAATTTTTGAGTTTTTACTTTGAGTTAGAAACTGGTCCTGGTCATTTTCAACACAAAACCTCATTTAACCTTCCCAACAGCTCCACAGGGTAAGGTACGGTGGTGAAGGCTTCCCAAGGTAGACAATTTCCCATTCTGCAAAGACTGTTTCTCTTAAAACATTGGAAAGACAAATAACTCAGCTGTGGTCCACTCCTGTAGAATGTATTTGTCATGAGAAGGGATTCCTATTGCAACATCTTCAGCATCAGTTACACTTTACATTGGAAACTTCAACTTACTTGCCTAGCATATTTTGTGACATTTTCACTAACCTCCTAATGGAGAAAAAGCTGAGCCATCAACTGTCAATTTGGAAGATGTTAAAGATGACAGGATAAGTTTTCATCTACCTCATTCCAAAGGCAGTATGATGTGGCTATAAGGTGACACCAACACGTGCCTGGGAGAACATGCTCCATCAGAGAAGAATTTTTATCGCCCACAGGGGCTAAGGCAATGTTAAAAACATAGACCCTCAATAAATGTTTGCTGAATTGAAATGAATCCAAATTATTAAATTTAATGAGATAATGGCAGAAAAGTCAAAGCAACAAATGACAAGCAGGTTATCAGAAAAATAAAAAAGGCAGAAGGTAAATTGCCCTCCATCTCAGAGATAGTAAGTGTAGTAAACTTACTACTGTGGAATGTGTTTAATGATAGATAATTGAGTGGTTTCATTACTTGCCAAGAAAAGAGAAAGATGAAACAGTACTCAGAATAATTTTGAACAAATAGCCTTTGTTCTATATAACCATATTATGTTTTGTTAAGTGGAAAAGTTGAACGAAAATGCCTTGAAGTTGTAAAACACTCATCAACTATAAGACATTAATAAAAGAGTTGTATAACATCGGATGTCTCACCTTTATTCAACCATTTCTTCCCTTAGATGATGAGACTGTGAGTACGTAGAGTGAGTAGGAAAAACTAAGATTTTAAATCAATCACCAAGGTTTTTGTTTTCCTTTTGCAGAATCATACCATATATTTCTTTTTAAAATTTTATAAAATTTTTATGGGTACATGTATATATTTATGAGGTACTTCAGATGTTTTGATAAAGGTATGCAGTGTGAAATAATCACAGCATAGAAAATGGGGTATCTATTGCCTCAAGCATTTATCCTTGAGTATAAATAATTCAATTAAACTCTTTTAGTTATTTTAAAATGTATAATTAAGCTGTTACTGACTATAGGCACCCTGTTGAGATATCAAATACTGGGTCTTATTCTAACTATTTTTTGTACCCATTAACCATCTCTACCTCCACATCATCTCCCTACTACCCTTTTAGCCTCTGGTAACCATCCTTCTACTCTTTATTTCCATGAGTTCAATTGTTTTGATTTTTAGATCTTACAAATAAGTGAAAACATGTGATGTTTGTCTTTCTGTGTCTGGCTTATTTCGCTTAACATGATCACCTCCAGTTCCATCCATGTTGTTGCAAATGACAAGATTTCATTTTTTTTGACGGCTGAAAATTACTCCATTGTGTATTTATACCACATTCTTGATCCAGTCATCTGTTGATGGATGCTCAGGTTGCTTCCAAATCTTAGCTATTGTGAATAGAGCTGCAACAAACATAGGAATGCAAATATCTCTTTGATATATTGAATTCCTTTATTTTGGGTATATACCCAGCAGGGGGATTGCTGGATTACATGGTAGCTCTTTCAGTTTTAGGTTTTTGTTTTTTGTTTTAGGAACCTCCAAAGTGTCCTCTATAGTTGTACTAATTTACATTCTCATCAACAGTGTACAAGGGTTCTCTTTTTTCCACATCCTTGCCAGCATTTGTTACTGCCTGTCTTTTGGATTAAAAGCCATTTTAACTGGGGTAAGATGAATCTCACTGTAGTTTTGATTTCCATTTCTCTAATGATTAATGATGTTGATCACCTTTTTATATGCCACTGTATGTCTTCTTTTGAGAAATGTCTATTCAAATCTAGACCATCAAGTTTAAATGGTATCTCTGCTACTCTGACCCTAAGCAACTTACTTCTCTCTGAGGGTAGTTCTTAAATTTGAGGCGGATAAGAATCACCTGAGATGCCTGGTAAATGTGTATTTTCAGGTGCCAAAAACAGAGGTTCTTGGTTAGGGGGAATCTCTGGAATCTGACTTTTTTGGGGGAAATCTAGTTTTTAATGGACATCCCAAGATATTCTAATGAAGATGGTCCAGGTCTCCTACCTAAAGAAATAGTATTCCAGGAATCTTATTTTCTTTATCTTTCAGAAGGAAATAACAATATTCACAAGATAGGGGGAAGTCTTTAAGGGGGGGAGGGAGGTAAATGAGCTAACGTATTTCACCAACAGTTTTGAACATCTACTGTATTGGTCTGCTAGGGAAGCCATAACAAAATACCACAGACTATGTGTCTCCACCAGCAGAATTTTTTCTTTTTTCTTTTTTTTTTTTGTGAGACGGAGTCTCAGAGTCTCACTGTCACCAAGCTGAGTGCAATGGCACAGTCTCAGCACACTGCAACCTCCACCTTCCAGGTTCAAGCAATTCTCCTTCCTCAGCCTCCTGAGTAGCTGGGACTACAGGTGCATGCCACCACACCCGGCTAATTTTTTGTATTTTTAGTAGAGACAAGGTTTCACCGTGTTAGCCAGGATGGTCTCGACTTCCTGACCTCGTGATCTGCCTGCCTTGGCCTGCCAAAGTGCTGGGATTAAAGGCGGGAGCCATTTCGCCTGGCTCACCAACAGAATTTTATTTTCTCACAGTTTTGAAGGCTAGAAGTCCAAAATCATGGTGCTATCAGGATTGATTTCTGGTGAGACCTCTCGTCCTGGCTTGCACATAACCACCTTCCTGCTATGTCTTCACATGGCTTTTCCTTTCTATATGTATGGAGAGAGATAGATACAATCTCTAGTGTCTCTTTCTCTCTTCGTAAGGGGACAATTTCTGTCAAATTATAATTCCATCCTATGGCCTCCTTTAACCTCCCTAAGGGCCCTATCTCCAAATACAGTCACATTGGGTGCTAAGGCTTTGCCATGCAAATTTTGGGGTGCACAAGTCAGTTCATACAATCTGTTATGTGGAAATACTTGTTTTAGATAAAATGAGGAATATGGATAAGTGAGATATGGACCTTGTTCTTAAGACATGTGTATTCCAATAAGGGCATATAAATTGCAATTGTCTTCCAATCTACATTACTATAATCCCAACTGCTCTGTTTATGCCACATTGTTCCCCACTTATAATATCCAGATAATTGATCAATGAACTGGGGAGATCTTGTCCTTTATCTATAATATTTTCCTCATTGAGAATATGAATCAAAACATAGAAGGTGTGGTTTGCAGCTGACTCATAGCAAGTGTAGAAAACTAGAAGGAAAGTCCATAAACTCGAGCTGCTGAGGTTCTCAGAGCTTCACTTTTGAAGTCTCATCTTCCCAACTTTTCCTTAAATTCCATGACAGTTGTATTCAAATGTAAGTAGGTATTTTGCTTATCGAGCTAGGTACATGCTGAGATAATCATACCATTAGGAAGAATGTGGAAAAGATAAGAATATAAGTATTATGGAGGTTTAGAGAAAAACAATTTTTTTACTAGAAGGCTCAGTGAGATATTTGACTTGAGAAATAGTGACTACGAATGATTTTGATATCTGATGAAGGGACTAAAGAATTTTTTGGTAAATAAATGAACAGGAGCATTATCTTCTATTGGATTTGGGATAATTACTTAATTTTTATATTAAGGAAGGGAATCTGAAATACAGAGAAGCTACATATCACAGTTTGATCTGGATTCAAACCCAAGTGGCCTGACTCTTAATCACTGTACTTGTTTGTTTCCAAGGGTATCACTACTTCTACTCCTACAAAGTCACATGCTAAACTATGTACTACATACTGAGGCTATCATAGAACATCTCAGGGGAAGCAAACCAATTAGATCTAAAATAATCAGAGAAGGTTTTAGGGAGGAGTTGAAACTTTGGCTGGGCCTCAAGTGGTATATGATATTTAGGAAAAAGGAAAAGATTAGTTAAAACAATACATATTTCATGACAAAGTCAGCTAATTCAGGAGTTGAGTTCATGGGAGTCAAAAACATTTTTAAAATGTATTTAAATTGAATATGGATACAATAATGTCATCTAATACACAATTCATATTCAAATTTCCCCCAAATGTCTTTATATTTGTTTTTATCCTAGTCTAGAATCCAATCAAAATGCAACATTACAATTGTCTATATCTCTCCATTTCCCTTTAAACCAGATGAATTTTCTTTAATCTAGAACAATCTTTCATGTTATCAACATTTTTAATAGTCTAGGTCACTTGACTATTAGGTTGTCCCATATTTTGTAATTTGTCTCATTGCTTTTTTATAATTAAATTCAGGTTAAATGTTTTTGGCAAGAATATTGCATAGATGATGTATAATTTCCTCTGAATCACAATAGAAGGCAGGTTTTATTAATTTGTTCTGCTGATTGAGGCTACGTTTGACTATTTGATTAAGCTGGTATCTGCCAGATCTTTTCATTATAAAACTAACTTTTCCCTGTAATTTAGTAAGCAATCAGCAGGGGGATATTTTGAGATCATGCAAGTATCTTATCTCCTAACACCAAGATATTTGTCCTTTTTCATCAAGTAATTTTGACATTCATTGATACTTACCTGAATTAGTTATCATATAGGTAGTACCAGAATGGTTTTATTCCAACACTATCCCTCTTCCACATATATTACCTGGCATTCTTCTATAAAGAAAAGCATTTCAGTCCTCCCCCGTCACTTTTGACATCATTATGGGTTCATATATTATTGCTTTACACATTGTATTGGCGCATTGTTTTACACATCATTATTTTTCATGCTCAAATTGTCCCAAATGTGGCCAGTGGAAGACTTCAATTCTGCTCTCATGCCCACTTGACACATTCCCAGTAGTTTTTGAGCACTTCCTTACTTTCAGGCACCCAAAAATGCCTAGGTTTACTTTGTACCTTCTCTGCCCCAGGCCTAAAATTATCCATTTCTCTAAGAAGCCCTACTCCCCTTTACTGGGTTTTTAGGGGCCCACTTTTCTTAATGAAGCCATTTAACTAAAGCTTTTCTAGCCCAATTTTGAGAAGTAATTTGCTGGTCAGCCATGTCATTGTCTTCACATGATTGGAATATGATATTGATTTGAAACTCAAACCTTGATTGAACTGTGATTGAGGAGTGGTTGATGTTCCCAATTTTTCCTAGTGGATGCTGTAAAATGTTAGCAACCAAAATATAAGGTGTAAAAGGTAAACTTACTTATTACCTGAAAAGATATTATGAGTAGTTTATATCTCTACCTATATGCTTCTGAAATTTATGTCATAATATGCATTACACAAATATAGCATTCTAAGGCTGTTTTTCCTCCCCAAATACTTCTGGTATGTCCTCAAATTGCGCTCATATTATCCTATTAGCTTGGTACACTGTTTTAAACCAGGGATCCGCAAAGTTTTTCTTAAAAACCCAGACAATAAATATATTAAGTTGTGTCAGTAATTTGATCTCTGTTTTACCATTTGAATCTTCAGACAGGAGACAAAATTAGCCATAAGTAATATATAAATGAATGGGCATGACTATGTATCCAATAAAACTTTATTTGCAAAAACAGCAATTAGATTATAGTTTGTGAACCTCTGTCATAAACAAAAGTAACAACAACAAATGTGACAACTATTACTTCTGTATTAGTACTACTTCTATAATAAAATGTAGTGAGAGTCCTGGAATTCAAGATATTCACTTAATTTTGCCATTATTCCTTCCAGTCTTTAAACTCCATGCCACCTCCCAACTTTTTTTATATCATGGCAATTGTTCTTCATATATACGGGTTTTTTAATCCAGAATTTTTCATTTAATTTTGTAATCAAAACATTTCTCACCTGTAGTAGACACTGTTGTGTTTTTTTCCCTTCCCCATATCACCTCCACCTTCTCTGAGCTTATCTGCAGTCACACTAGACAATTCTATACACATTAACAGCTTTCCACCTTAATATTTGCATCTCTCTGCCTTTCTATCAGACATTCTTTCTAGGTTGATGGGAGTGTGCCTTTCAGGGACATCCTAAAGCACAATGGCTTTAATCCTTCTGAGGGCAAGCCCTAACCAATGAGGGGCTAGAGATGGGGGGTAAATGATCCAACCTCCCTGTTTCTCAATGCCCATTTTTATAATTTACTAATTATATTCTTATTACATTTTCTCCAGTTTGTTGATATTCTCATTTTGTGTATTAATTTTTACATATCTGTTTTAAATAGTCATCTTTATTAATTGATTTTTACTGCTTTACATCATGGCTTTAGGTTGATTAAAATCCTCTCTCAGAAAGCAATTTTACATATATTCTTCATTTTGACTTTAGAATCAGTCAAGTCTTCAAAAAGCCCAAAATTATAGAAATTTTGATGATAAATGAATTTAAATGAATGCATTTATTGATAATTATACCTTAGTCATATTCTGACTTTCCATGTATTAAGTTAGGTTGAGTTTTCACAGTTCAGTCTTTTTTTAATGACTCTCAGAAATGTTTATAAATTTTCTTGATGTAGATGTCAGGTATTTGGGATTCAGATTATTTCTAGATTTTTCTACTTTATTGCAATTGTGAATTAAGGATTTTTTTCATCTATTACATTCTGTAAACTTAGATTGTATCTAGTTGAATATTTATATTCATTGTGATATTATAAGTGCATTTATAGAATTGTATTCTGGAGAGATTCTATCAACTATACGCAAGGACTATGTAAAAACCAGTTTGTTGAGAGTCATTGTTGTAGTGATATAAATATTCTGAGAAAGCCATCCATGCCCATCTGAAAGCATATAATATTTTATGGTCTGGTTTTTTCATGGTTTAATTACTGACTTCACCTAATGTTTTTAATGTCTTTAATTATAATATATTAGCTTCTTGTATCTTAGGTATTCTCATAACTACCCTAAAAAACTTCTGAAATAAGAAGGGCATAATACTTTTAATATGATACTAGCTCTAATCATTTCAGGTTGATTCTTTCATATTCTAAATATACAAAAAAATAGAATTTATCTTGCATATTTTCAATAAAAATCAAATTATAAAATATATTGCATTTACAAGATATATTGTAGAAGAAAAATTTATTCTTCCTAAGTGGAACTTTGTACTCTCTTATCAACATGTCTCCATTTCCCCCTACCCTTGCCCCCAGAACCTGGTAACCACCATTCTGCTCTCTACTTCTGCAAGTTTGACTCTTTCACATTCCACATAAAATTAAGATCATGTGGCATTTGTCTTTCTATGCCTGACTTATTTCACTTAGCAAAATGTCCTATAGGATAGTTACCTCTTTACAAAATAAATTGCCATGTGGTACAGTGGCACTGTTTTTCAGTTTGCTGAGATGCCAATTTTGTTCATAATTATTTGATAAATATGTGTCTTAAATGTTTATGTATTTACATAAGTTTATTTTTACTGCTTTATTGGCTTCAGACTTATAGGATACTCTCTTGGACAGCGAAGATTTGACTCTAGGATCAAATCCCAGCTCTACAACTTACTCTGTGAACTTGGGCAAGTTACTTAACTTCTTTGTGCCTCAATTCCCTGATCTATAAAATGGGGTCATTGTAAAGATTAAGATGTTATAATAGAATATACTAGGTATACCTTTATTTCTTATTTTATTATTTTAGACTCCCTTTTATTTTATAGTTATTCTAATAAGTGTTTTTTTAAAAAAGCATAGATGCTGCCTATCCTTATGTAAAAAACAAACTTACGGGTGCCAAGGCTACAATCAGTCCCCATGGGGACTAGAAAGAACCACTATATTTCATTAAAGCAAAGATGTATCATTACTTATGGACCAATAAAGAGAAAGAAAAAAATACGGATTATAAATCTGTCACATTCTCTCAATTAAAATATGGATTCCAAGTTCAGAGATGCTAAAATTTAAGGAGGCAGAATTGCATCTTAGAATGAATGAGATGTGGTAAGTTTTATATGTGCATTTGTGACTGTCATCACCATGCTAACATTTTACATGTTATTTTACTAAGGATAGCATTATTATTCCCATTACACAGTTGAGATCGTATTATTATACCCATTTCACAGCTGAGAAAATGGAAGTTCTATAAGATTAAATTCTCAGGATAGCATTATTATACCCTTTTTACAAAGTTGAGAAAATGTGAGTTCTTTTTTTTCTGCATTTTTCCTTTTTTAAAAAATGTTACTTTAAGATACAGGATACATGTGCAGAAGATGCAGTCTGTTACACAGGTATACATGATGGTTTACTGCACCTATTAACCCATCCTCTAGGTTCCCTTCTCTCATTCCCCTGCCCCCAACAGGCCCTGGTATGTGTTGTTCCCTTCTCTGTGTCCCTATGTTCTCATTGTTCAACTCCCACTTATGAATGAGAACATGTGGTATTTGGTTTTCTCTTCCTGTGTTTGCTGAGAATAATAGCTTCCAGCTTCATCCATGTCCCTACATGGACATGGATGAAGCTCATTCCTTTTTATGGCAGCATAGTATTCTATGGTGTAATGCACCACATTTTCTTTATCCAGTCTATCGTTGATGGGCATTTGGGTTGATTCCATGACTTTGCTATTGTAAATAGTGCTGCAGTAAACATACATGTGCAAGTGTCTTTATAGTAGAATGATTTACATTCCTTTGGATATATACCCAGTAACAGTATCGCTGGGTCAAATGATATTGCTGGGTCAAATGGTATTTCTGGTTCTAGATTCTTAAGGAATTCCCATACTGTCTTCCACAATGGTTGAACTAATTTACATTCCCACCAACAGCATAAAAACATTTCTATTTCTCCACAGCCTCACCAGCATCGATTGTTTCTTGACTTTTTAATAATTGTCATCCTGACTGGCATGAGATGGTATCTCATTGTGGTTTTTATTTGCATTTTTCTAATGATCAGGGATGTTGATCTTTTTCTCATATGTTTGTTGGCTGTATAAATGACAAAAAATGTCTTCTTTTGAGAAGTGTCTGCTCAAATCCTTTGCCCACTTATTGATGGGGTTGTTTTTTTCTTGTAAATATGTTTAAGTTCCTTTTAAATTCTGGATATTAGACCTTTGTCAGATGGGTAGGTTGCAAACATTTTCGCCCATTCAGTAGGTTGCCAGTTCACTCTGATGATGGTTTCTTTCTTGTGCAAAGGTTCTTTAGTTTAATTAGATTTCATTTGTGAATTTTGACTTTTGTTGCAATTGCTTTTGGTCATTTCACTATGAAGTCTTTGCCCATGCTTATGTCCTGAATAGTATTATCTAGGTTTTCTTGTATGGTTGTTATGTTTTGCGGTTTTACATTTAAGTCTTTAATCCATCTTGAGTTAATTTTTGTGTAAGGTATAAGGAAGGGGTTCAGTTTCTGCTTTCTATATATGGCTAGTCAGTTTTCCCAGTACTATTTACTGAACAGGAGATCCTTTCGCCATTGCTTGTTTTTGTTAGGTTTGTTAAAGATCTGATGATTGTAGATGTGTGGTGTTATTTCTGAGGTCTCTGTTCTGTTCCATGGGTCTATATGATTGTTTTGGTACAGTACCATGCTCTTTTAGTTACTATAGCCTTATATTATAGTTTGAAGTCAGGTAGCATGATGCCTCCAGCTTTGTTCTTTTTGCTTAAGATGGTCTTCCCTATACAGGGTCTTCTTTGATTCCACCTTAAATTTAAAGTAGTTTTTTTTTAAATTCTGTGAAGAATGTCAATGGTGCTTTGATGAGAATAGCAATGAATTTATAAATTACTTTGAGCTTTATGGCCATTTTCACAATGTTGATTCTTCCTATCCATGAGGATGGAATGTTTTTCCATTTGTTTGTCTCCTCCTTTATTTCCTTGAGCAGTGGTTTGTAGTTCTCCTTGAAAAGGTCCTTACATCCCTTGTTAACTGTATTCCTAGGTATTTTATTCTCTTTGTGGCAATTGTGAATGGGGGTTCATTCATGATTTGGCTCTCTGCTTGTCTATTGTTGGTGTAAAGGAATGTTTGTGATTTCTGCATATTGATTTTGTATCCTGAGATTTTGCTGAAGTTGCTTTTTAGCTTAAAGAGTTTTGGGGCTGAGTTGATGAGGTTTTCTAAATATAGAATCATGTCTTCTGCAGAGGTAATTTGACCTCCTCCATTCCTATTTGAGTACACTTTATTTTTCTCTCTTTCCTGATTGCCTTGGCCAGAACTTCTAATACTTTGTTGACTAAGAGTGGAGAGAGAGTTCATCCTTGTCTTGTATTGGTTTTCAAATGGAATGCTTCCAACTTTTGCCCATTGAATATGATATTGGCTGTGGGTTTGTCATAAATAGCTCTTATTATTTTGAGATATATTCTGTCAATACCTAGTTTATTGAGAGTTTTTAACATGAAGGGATTTTGAATTTTATCAAAGGCCTTTTGTGCATCTAATGAGATCATCATGTGGTTTTTGTCTTTGGTTCTGTTTATGTGATAGATTATGTTTACTGATTTGCATATGTTGAACCAGCCTTGCATCCCAGAGATGAAGCCAACTTGATCATGGTGGATAAATTTTTTGATGTTCTGCTGCATTCAGTTTGCCAGTATTTTAATGAGAATTTCCACATCAGTGTTCATCAGGGACATTGGCCTGAAGTTTTCTGTTTTTGTTGTCTCTGCCAGATTTTGGTATCAGGATGATGCTGGCTTCATAAAATGAGTTAGGGAGGAGTTCATCCTTTTCAATTGTTTACAATAGTTTCAGCAGGAATAGTACTAGCTCCTTTTTGTACCTCTGGTAGAATTGGGTTGTGAATCCCTCTGATCCTGGGCTATTTTTGGCTGGTAGGCTATAAATTATTGCCTCAATTTCAGAACTTGTTATTGGCCTATTTTGGGATTCAACTTCTTCCTAGTTTATTCTTGGGAGGAGGGTGTATGTGTCTAGGAATTTATCCATTTCTTCTAGATTTTTTAGTTTATTTGCATAGAGGTGTTTATAGTATTCTCTGATGGTAGTGTGTATTTTTGTGGGGTCAGTTGTAATTCTCCCTTTATCACTTTTTATTGTTTCTACTTGATTCTTCTCTCTTTTCATTTTATCAGTCTAGCTAGCAGTCTGTTTCATTAATTTTTTCAAGAAAACCAGTTCATGGATTCGCTGATTTTTAGGAGGGTTTTTCGTGTCTCTATCTTCTTTAGTTCTGCTCTAATCTTAGTTATTTTTTGTCTTCTGCTGTCTTTTGGATTAGTTTGCTCTTGCTTCTCTAGCTTTTTTAATTGTGATGTTAGAGTGTCAATTTGAGGTCTTTCTAGCTTTCTGATGTGGGCATTTAGTGCTTTAAATTTCTCTCTTAACATTGACTTAGCTGTATGCAAGAGATTCTTGTATGTTGTCTCTTTGTTCTCACTGGTTTCAAATAACTTCTTGATTTCTGCCTTAATTTCATTATTTACCCAGGAGTCATTCAGGAGCAGATTGCTTAATTTCCATGTAATCGTGTGGTTTTGTGTGAGTTTCTTAATCTTGAGTTCTAATTTGATTGCACTGTGGTCTGAGAGACTGTTTGTTGTGATTTCAGTTCTTTTGCATTTGCTAAGGAGTGTTTTACTAACAATTATGTGACTGATTTTAGAATAAGTGCCAGATGGCACTGAAAAAAATATATATTCTATTGATGTGGTATGGACAGTTCTGTAGATGTCTATTAGGTCCACTTGATCCAGAGCTGGGTTCAAGTCCTGAATATCTTTGTTAATTTTCTGTCTCATTGATCTAATATTGATAGTGGGGTGTAAAAGTCTTCCACTATTATTCTGTGGAAGTCTAAGTCTCTTTGTAGGCCTCTAGGAACTTGCTTTATGAATCTGGGTCCTCCTGTATTGGGTGCATATATGTTTAAGATAGTTAGCTCTTCTTGTTGAATTGATCCCTTTACCATTATGCAATGCCCTTCTTTGTCTTTTTAAATCTTTGTTAGTTTAAAGTCTGTTTTGTCAGAAACTAGGATGGCAACACCTGCATTTTTGTTTTGTTTTCCATTTGTTTGGTAAATTTTCCTCCATCCATTTATTTTGAGCCTCTGTGTGACTTTGCATTTATTTTCTGCCTCTGTGTGTCTTTGCATGTGTTTTGAATACAGAACACCAATGGGTCTTGACTTTTTATGCAGTTTGCCTTATGTATCTTTTAATTGGGATATTTAGCCCATTTACATTTGTGATTAGTATTGTTGTGTGTGAATTTGATCCTGTCATCATAATGCTATCTGGTTATTTTGCACACTAGTTGATGCAGTTTCTTCACAGTGTCATTGGTCTTTATATTTTGATGTGTTTTTGCAGTGGGTACCAGTTTTTCCTTTCCATATTTAGTGCTTCCTTCAGGAGCTCTTTAAAGGCAAGCCTGGTAATGATGAAATCCCTCAGCATTTGCTTGTCTGGAAAGAATTTTATTTCTTCTTTGTTCATGAAGCTTAGTTTGGCTGGATATGAAATTCTGGGTTGAAAAATCTTTTCTTTAAGAATGTTGAATACTGGCCCCCAATCTCTTCTGGATTGTAGAGTTTCTGCTAAGAGTTCTGCTGTTAATCTGATGGGCTTGCCTTTGTAGGTGACCTGGCCTTTCTCTCTGGCTGCCCTTCACATTTTTTCCTTCATTTTGACTTTGGAGAATCTGATGATTATTTGTTTTCGGGCTGACTTCTCATGGTATATCTTAGTGGTGTTCTCTGTATTCCCTGAATTTGCATGTTGGCCTGTCTTGCTAGGTTGGGGAAGTCCTCCAGGATAATTCCCTGAAGTGTGTTTTCCAGCTCGTTTCCGTTCTCCCCATCTCCTTCAGGTACGCCAATCAATCCTAGGTTCGCTCTTGTAACATAGTCCCTTATTTCTCGGAGGCTTTATTCACTCCTTTTTATTCTTTTATCTCTAGTGTTTTTCTGCATGCCGTATTTCATCAAGGTGATCTTTAAACTCTGATATCCTTTCTTCCACTTGGTCAATTCAGCTATTGATACTTGTGTATGCTTCACGAAGTTCTGCTGTGTTTTTCAGCTTCATCGGGTCATTTATGTTCCTCTCTAACAGAGAGGTTTTTATTACCTATCTTCTGAAGCCTACTTCTGTTCATTTGTCCATCTTATCCTTTGTCAAGTTCTGTGCCCTAGCTGGAAAGACATTGCAATTATCTGAATGAGAAGAGGCACTCTGGTCTTTTGGGTTTTCAGCATTTTTTCATTGATTCTTGCTCATCTTCATGAGTTTGTCTAGTTTCTATCTTTGAGGCTACTGACTCTTGGATGGAGTTTTTGTTGGGACTTTTTTGTTGGTGGTGATGCTACTGTTGTTTCTTTCTGTTTATTTTTCTTTAAATAGTCAGGCTTCTGTAGGACTGCTGCAATTTGTTGGGGGTTCACTTCAGACCCTATTCATCTGGTTTGCACCCACACCTGGAGATGTCACTCAAGGACACTGGGAACAGCAAATATGTGTGCCTGTTCTTTCTTCTGGGATCTCTAACCTAGAGGAGCACCAACCCAATACCAGTAGGATTACTCCTGTATAGGGTGTCTGACAACCCCTCTTGGAGGGTGTCACTCATTTGGGTAGCACTGAGAATAGGGCCCATTTAATGAAGTACTTTGACTGTCCCTTGATGGACGGGGTGTACTTCACTTGGGGGAAACCCACTTGTCTAAGTTGCCTGAATCATTCAGAACTACTATGGGAAAGACTAAATCTGCTGCTCCACAGAGACTGTGGCCACCCCTACCCCTGGAGGCTCAGGCCCAGGGAGATCAGGAGGATTTTGTTCCTGAGCCTCTGGCTGGAATTGTTGGAGTTCTTGCAGGGAGGCCTTACCCAGTGAGGAAGGATGGGTCAGAGTCAGGCCTGAAGAGGGGCTCTCTCCACAGTCTGACACAGCTGGTGTGTTAGACTTTGGGTGACACCTCTTGGGACCAAGCTGTCCAGCCTCCCTGGCTCCAGCAGGGGAAATTGCAGCCTGGAGCTATAGAGATAGATTCCACCTTTCCCCAGCCCGGGTAGCTTAGCGTGTTAGGCAGTTATGAGTACCAGTACTGGCTGCTCCCCTACTTTAGGGAGCTCAAATGGCTTAGACAGCAGTCAGCCACAGCTGTAGTGCTGGTCACCCTTCCCGCAAGGAATTAGGCAGGCTAAGCAGATTCTAATTGAGAGGCTGTTGAAAATCTGCACGGCACGGGGATTGTAAGTTCGTGAGTGGGATCTTAGGATCTGTGTGTCGCACAGTTCCGTGGGTTAAGCATGGTTTCCCCGGCTGGGTAGCATGCTCATGCTCATTCACTGCCTCCCTTGGCTGGAGGTGGGGCTCCCCTGTTCTGTGTGGTTCTCAGGTGGGCCACCGCACCACGCTGCTATTTCTTCCTCTCTGTGGATCATGCCAGCTGCCCAGTCAGTTCTGATAAGAGAACCTGGATACCTTGGTTGCCAGTGCAGGATTCACACTATAATTGTGATTTTTTTCTATGGGAGCCTCTGATCGCCACTGCTTCTATTCAGCTATCTTGGCCCCACCCTGAAAGTGTAAGTTCTATAAAGTTACTAAGTTATTCATTCAAAAATTACAATTCAGATACAAGCCGTGCTGCTAGATGCTGAAGATAGAGTAGTGAGGAAGATCAAAATATTTGTCCTCATAAAAGATACGTATTACTGAAGGAGGCCTGTAATTGAAGGAGAAAGATTTAACCTAGACTAAAGGATCTTGTGAAGTATCTCAGAAAAGGTGTTGTTTAAGATAACATCCAGTGGATGAATAGCCATTATCTAGAAGAATGTAGCAAAAGAAATCCTGCATTGAAAAATGAAAAAAGAAAAAGTACTTAGTCCAAAGAAGTAAAGAAGAGTGAAGCTATGATTTAAACCCAGGTCTGACAGACTCCAAATCATGAGCATGCTCACTTATCACCTGCAGAGGCAAATCAGGCTGTCTACATCCGAAACTTCTTGCCAGCCCCTTGACAAATATTTTCATACAAATTATGTCAATTCTTAATTAATGTCAAAAGTACCCTTCAAGGCAAAAATCTGTACAAGAGGTGTTTAAATCTAAGAGCTAGATCAGTGGGTCTTTATGTTTTTTGTCACCACCACCTCCCACCACCACCTATTCTGAGTCTTTGATTTGCTGTCTTGATTTGCTACCAAGCTATTCAAGACTCCTGATAGGCAATGCTCAAATCAATCAGACCATCTTACTGGCCAAGAGATAACCCAGGAAAGGGCACCTGTTTGGTTTATATGTATAAACCAAAAAACCCCAAAGCACTCACTAAAGGCTCATTGGTTCTCACACAAAGCCCTAAAGGAGGCAACAGTTTGAGAGGATCCAAAAGCTACTGAGAAAATATAGAATAGAGAGACTAAGGCTGCTCCCTAAGGAGCTCCTCTTCCAGAATATTGGATCTTCATCTTAGAGAGTAAGAAAGAGGGACATAGGAGCTCTTACAAAACTAAGCCTGCATTTGAAACAGGCTTTGCTATGACACACAAATTGAAAAAATAATCTTATGTTTGCCTAATCAGAAGACCAAGAGCATCAAGGACGATATATGTGGACACATTCACATATGCATCAGCAGTGCTTTTGTATTTAGCATAAAAAAGTGAAGTGCTGGCATTCATAACTTGATAACATTTTAAATGCCTTTCCCACATATCCTCTATTCCTGTCCACCTTTCCTCCTTCTCCATTGAATTTGCTGTTTCCTACACAGGTGCATTATAAAAGATGCCAAGCATAAGCCAACAGATGTTGCCAAAAAAAAAAGGAAGAAGCAAAAATAAAAGCTTTCCATTTTTTAAGAACATAAAGACACACCTTCTTAAGAGGCTAGGGACATGTGCATCAGACTACACATTTATACTTACTTGAATTTGTTTTTATGCCACCTCTCAATGGTGGATAAGTTTGTTGCTTTCATCAACAATGAAGGGAACATTAACATATTTCATCAGATGTATCAATGGAAGGGGCACCTGTGTTAGCAGAGAAAGTTCTTTGCATCTGAGTATGATCAGTCTGAGAAAGCAAACACACTGCATGGTGGAGCCTATGTGTGATGGGTAGGTGTAAGAGAGAAGGAGGAAGAGGGCTGAGTAGGTGCTCCTGTGAGCTCAAAGACCTTCAAGAATATAGACCAAAAAAAACAAAGAGAATATAGACTAATAGGGAGCTGGAATGATGGAATGACTTGCATTATCCAAGACAGAGATAAATTAGACTTGTCCTATGTCTGTCTGATTTTTCCACTTCAATTTAGTATATAGGAGATCTTTTATAATCCTGTTTGTCATTGTGCATTACAATGGACAAAAATTTCATTGAAATGCATTTTTGAAGCATCTTTTCACTTACTCTCAAATTTACATAAGGTAAATTAGGCAATATTTTCCATTTTCTTTGATCAGCTGTCCTGCCACAGGAATGACCAATGGTCAGCATTCTCTGAGGATTTCTATACTAGACAGGCTCCCACCTTTTTTGTTTTTTTACTTCTACCCATGTTTCACGTTGCCATATATATGGAATTCATTGCTTAATGCATCTCAGTACATTTATATATGTGTCATTTTATGTCAATTATGCACATTTATTATTATTTATTCCAGAGAGTACAAAATACTAAGACTTTGAGGGGTAGAAAAAGCAAATAAATACCTGTGTAAGAATATAGTCAATAACTGCTATATGTTAAAACCTATCTGGGTTGAAAAAATAAAAAATAATTACAGATGGAATGTAAAAGTAAGTGGACTCCCAGTAGCTGACTCAACCAACACGGTAAGTTCTACTGCCCCAGATAAAAATACACCTCTCCTTGCACCACCAAATAAGTCACTAAAATAGTCCCCACTTATCCACAAGAGATATGTCCCAAGATCTCCACTGGACCCCAGAAACTGTGGATAGTTCCAAACCCTATGTTTATGTTTTTTCCTATATATAAATATCTACAATGAAGTTTAACTTATAAATTAGGCACTGTGAATGAGTAACAATAGCTAACTATAAAATAGAATAATTATATCAATATATTGTGATAAGAGTTATGTGAACATGGTCTCTCTAACAAATAAGATTTCTGTACTATACTCACCCTTCTGGTGATGATGTGAGACAACAGAATGCCTACATGGTAAGATGAATTGAGGTGAATGATATAGTTACTGTGATGTAAATTGGAAAATTCCAGAAAGAGTAACTCATAAGTTTTAAACGGAGCATCATTCAGAGTAGCATGATGAAATCTCCCGTCATCCCTCTCCATTCTGCCTGGATTGTCATTAGTTACTTAGTAGCTGCCATCTCAGTTATCAGATAGACTGTCTCAGTATTGCAGTGCTTATGTTCAGGTAACCCTTATTTTACTTAATAACAGCCCCAAAGGGCAAGAATAATGATGTAATATTTTCGGGCTGTGGTTGACTATGAGTGACTTACATTGTGGAAGGTGAGACCATGGAAAAAGTGGGGGGCGGCGGGGGGGTACTGTAATTGAATTTGTGCCAACTAGATTTCAATCCAAGCACCTATTAAACAAATAAGTTTAATTTTTCAAATATGTATTATTTTCATTAGTTCAATATAACTTTTTCCTTGTTTGCAAAGAGAAATAATTAATGTATGTGAATAGAGCTAAAGGTTTCTTTTCCTCTCTTCTCCCTTTGGAATAACTAAAGTTACATGGAAACATAAATGAGGTAGAACTGATTGCTTTAAACACTTAGATAATGCGAAGAGGCCATGGAATTTTTCTATCCCTGCCTATTCCAATTCACTGAGATAGAAAATCTTGAGGGTGAAAAAAAAAAAAAAGAAAAAGAGTTCTTTTGACTGCAAGGTATCCTGTATCTTATATTTTAAGGAGCTCAGTTGGGCACAGTACAGTTTCATTCTACAAGAAGAAAATGACAAGTGACTTTTACTGCATGTCATCTGAAAAATATAGCTAAATATAGTTCAGTGTGGGGATTTCAAATAGGTTTCATCTCAAGTGAAACCTAACTTTGATCAGTTACTACTATTTGCCAGGGATATGAGACATGGAGTGGCAGCAGATATGCACACATTTTTCCATCCTTTGATATGGTAAAAAGAGTAATGAATTGGTAGTTCAGAGGATCTGTCTTCAAGTTCCAATCTGATTATTTTGTTGTATTGTAACTCAACACAATAAAATGCCTTTGAGAGAGACAAAGAAATATGGAAGAAGAACAAAAAGGAGAGAAAAAGGGACTGAATAATGTAGAGAGAAATAGAAAAGCTGAGGAAAACAAAGCACACTCAGAAAATGATTGGTGAAATAGTGGTAAAGAAGCCAGGGATATTGCATCTTATACTTAATAAATATATGCTAGAATAAAAACTTTCATCCACAGATTGTGAGGACTTTGATGCTCAATGACATAGTTGAGTTGGCAGAGTGTTTGTCTGTCATCAGTCTCATCTAATTCTGATACCAAGACTGTGGAGAAAGAGGTCCTACTGGTAGCATGGCAGAGTGGAAACAGAACCAAGGAAGCAGTCGTAGAGGTCTGGATTTTAATTCTGGCTTTCCACTTCATTTTCCCATTTTAAAATACTATTAATATAATATAGGGCAATGTGGAATTGCTGCTCCTTTTATCAGGGCTGGCCTTGTGACTGTCCGTGAGCAACATAAAGCAGAAGCAGAGGTAATATTTATGTGTCTGGAGCCTAACCTCTATAATGTCTTGCAGTGTTTGTCTTCACTGTCTTGAAAGCCTGAGGCCATTATGAGTGAAGGTCAGTCTACCCTACTGAAGATTGAGAAGCCACAGTAAGAGAAATGGAGTGCCTCAGTCAGCCTCAACTTCCAGATATGTGACTGAGGCTGCCTTGAAAACTCCAGCCCCAGTGGAGCCATCAGATGACAGCAGCCATGGGAGTGATGCCAGGTGAAACCAGGAGAAGAATCACCCTATCAATCCACAGAATTATGAGAAATAGCAAACTGTTATTATTTTATACCACTAAATTTTATAGTATTTTGTTATACCATAATAGATAACTAATGTAAGGACAATGCTCACATTGTAGGATTATAACAAGGACTAAATAAATATATTCTGTAAGGAATTCATTAAAATATGGATACTATTATCACAATTTAATGACGTTATTCCATTTTTGGTCACAGAGCTTTTAATTGTGAGGTAATATATTATAAAAATTAAAAGCAAGAGTAAAAACTCTGAAGTCACTGTACTTGGCTCCACCATTTAGAGTGAGACCTCTGGTAAGCTGTTTATTGGTAAAAAAAAAAAAAAAAAAAAAAGGGGGGCAGTAATTATACTAACCTGATATGGTTATTGTGTGGATTGTAGATAAAGCATGCATATCAATTAGCATAGTGCCTGGAACATATTAAGCACTTAATAAAGTGGTACTTAAAGATTTTAGTGGTTTTCCATTTTAAAATATCAAAGTTTTTAATTCCTTTTATGGCAGATGTTATTGCTGAGTAGAGATTTTATGAGCCCTGAGGACAGCCTAGTGCTTCAGCGCAATCAAGGACACAGACAAGACTAACAGTGCATGAGGTCTTGCAGTGAGGAAATTTACAACACATACAGTTGAATTTACGGCTCATATATAGGGTCAGTTTCCATGAGATGGTAGATGGGATTTTCTAGAGATCAGTCATGACTAGGTGGTTGGAGTTTAAATGAGTAAAAAGCAACAGATATGGGCCAGGTGTGGTGGCTCACAGCTCGAATTCCAGGACTTAGGGAGGACAAGGCAGGCAGATCACAGGGTCAGGAGTTTGAGACCAGCCTGGTCAATTTGGTGAAACCTGTCTCTACTGAAAATACAAAAATCAGCCAGGCATGGTGGTGGGTGCCTGTAGACCCAGCTACTCGGGAGGCTGAGGCAGGAGAATCACTTGAACTTGGGAGGTGTAAGTTGCAGTGAGCCAAGATCATATCACTGCACTCCAGCCTGGGTGACAAAGCGAGACTCCGTCTCAAAAAAAAAAAAAGCAAGAGATAAAGAAATGAGTTTAAACTAAGAAAAGGGGTTGCATCACTCAATGCGTTACGAACAGTTGCTCTAGGTAGAATAAAGGCTATTGACTCCATGCCTTCTTCCCAAGCATAATTCCAGACATGTGCTGCTAAGAGTTATTCATTGTTGGGTCCTTTGTCAGTCCAGGTTGTCCAAAAAGCAGTGACGAGATGGGAATAAATTTGCAAGGATGTTATTACAGAAATACTTGTGTGAGAGAAAATAAGAAAGAATACAGACAATACTGGAGAGCCATCAAACCATGGTGCTAGTCTTGTCTTGAGAATGAGAAGGTTCTGTAAAAGTATTTTGGACAATTATGGCCTCCAAGGAAGTTTTGATAAGGTCTTTCAGAGAGTTCTTGAGCCAAAGGTGTCCATCAGAGAAGTCCTGTGTCTCCCAAGAATGGTTCTGCCATAGGACCCTTGCCAAGCTCAGTTATTGGCTGGAAGCACCCATAGAAAGTGTGGCCTTTGTACATATGTGGCAATAGACTTCAGAGCACAGTACTTGGGGCACAGGTGCTACACCGACCAGGAAGTCATTGGTATTCTGGCAAAGTTACCAGAGTGTTTTAGCTATAAACATTAGGATGATATACAAGTGATAAAGCTACTCTGTGACTTGTTATTCGTCTCATTAAAGGCAAGAAGGTTTCAGAGACTTGAAGTGGTTAGTCTCTGTTCTGAGTTACTGGTATTACTACTTTAACAAAAAGACATGCGAAAAGCAACATGTCTTTTTGCATAATTGATGGACAAAGATCTACCCAGCATTGGTTGAACTGAGTGTTAAAAAGGTACCAGTGAAACTGGAATAGATCTTCTGACATCTCTGCTAACAAGAATAACTGCTTCTCCTCAGGGAGACCTGAAAAGAGGCTGAATAGATGTCTGAAATCAAAGAATCTTTATCATCACTCATATTTCAAAGAATGCTATTTCATTATGATATGTATGAAGATTTAGATCTCCAAAAGCAATCAAAGAGTTACCAAGTTCCCTAAATGAAATTATATGATATTTTAATATTTACAACACAAACCCATTTGCAATTTAATTCACCAAGCAAGTATATTCATCTCTCTTTCTCTCTTTATTTTTAAATATTTCTCTTTCAGTTCAAGTGAAATGTTTTGCAATAGGCAGATAAGAGCTGTTGAAAACACACATGACAAGTTCTAAAGTATACTATCCTGGTATTTCTAAGCTCAATATTTCATTCCTATAAGTATTTATCAAGAACTTATGTGTTCAGGCCCTTCCTTTAGTTACAAGGGAAAATAAAGAAGACCAAACCAGCGTCCATATCCTCAAGAAATTCCCAATACCACTGAGGCTCCTTGAGGTCAAAAAAAAAATTCTGTTAATCTCTAGAACTGTCACATGCTATTGTGCAGGTTGTCTGCTGCCCAAGGATCTCCAGCCAAGGAAATGAGAGAAAGTCTGAATCACCCATGCTCTGCTCATCAAGCTATGCCACCTGACACAAAACTATGTCTTCCCAGAGAAAACAGTTCATTTTTCTAAATAGCATGAAGGTGCCACAGGACTAAGTCACTCTGAAAATAGCTTTGAATCCTAAGCTACAGACTAAGCTACTCAGTCTGTAGCACCTAGTGGAAATTGAAGTGGAATGAAACAATTATGCATCAAAAAATGCAAACTATATTCCATTGTTCACATGCAAAATACAGAAAATAATTTGTCTTAGAGATCAGAATATGGCTAGATTGCCATAGGCTATATTATCCTTAGAAGACTATCTGTGTAGCAGAATCAATTCTCAAATATACACATGGATGATTCACAAGAGAGATAATTGAAAAGGTCAGAGCAAACAATCTTGTGAGCTTTGAATAGCAATTGGATGATTTCTGAGACTCAGCAAAATTACTGTTGTAGTGTATTTTGCTCATGCTGGTATTCAAGAAGATCTGTATTGCTCTGATACTCATCGACTGATAGTCAGAAAAGCAAACCCTAGCCTAGGAAGATGAAGCTTATCTGGGAACAAACACTGGTTGAAAGTGAATCTACCAAAGGGATAAACTACTAACTAACAATCACATCAAATAAACTAGAAAATAAAAATGTGTTTGCCAGAACTCCAGGAGCAAGTTAGCTGGCTATGTGGAACTGCTCTCCAAAAGAGAAGCAGGTACAGCTGGAGACTGAATGCAGCAGGTTTCATAGGGGGACAGATATAAGACACCAAAGCATGCAGAGCGACAATGGTTGATATGGCGAAGGCAATATCCTCATGCTGGGAAATCCTAACCAAGGGCTCAGAAATCAAACCAAATATAACATAAGTTGTTGGTCATCACCTTATCATGTGCACTGTTGTATATACAATCTAGAAGGAAGTAAACTTGAGGGACCTTGTAGGACATGGATAAAGGTTTTGGCTTTTCTTGCAGATGAGACTGGAAGCCATCAGAAGAGTGCTACAAACTGGACTCAAAATATTAAAAAGTCCTGTAGCTGCTAAGTTAACATTTGACTAATAGGGTAAGAAGAAGTATGTTATGTCAAGACTCCTTCAATAATCTAGATAAGAGCTGTCAGTGACTTGGACCAGGGTAGTGACAACAGAGGTGGTTGGAAGTATCACATATGAACATGGTATATTAGGTATAATGCCAATATAAATGAATTTATTTAAAATGAATTTACATGTAAATGTAGTTACGAAACCACTCATCTGTATTCTATTGCTATCATCTCCATTTTCTCACCTCTCATAACTGAAGAGGATTATCTTCTTTGCTTGAAAACATCTTATTTGAACCCATAAAAACGATAGTGGGTTTTTAATGCTTAAGAAAAGAGACAACGTAAACCAACCTTTAAAAAAAATAGATCAGAAGAGGAGTATTTTTGAAGGGTAAAGTGAAAGAAACAAAGGGAAAAAAACTAACACTGCTCTGCATTATACTGCCTAAACTAATTTTGAGGAATATTTTCAGATTATATAATTTTTGAGAAGATTTATTGGTTCTCAAGCTGATTTATATTGTTGCATAAAATCATTCTATTCAAATTATTTTCCAAATATAATTTTTTCTTATGAATTATATATCATGTAAAAGCAAATAAAACTGTATTATATTATTATAAAATGCATTAATTATTGATATAAACAAAAAAGCAAAAATAAGAATATTTTTACATAGATTAATTTATTAATTTACTTTAATCAGTTTCTTAGTCATATTTACCTCTAATAATGTGTTAAAGTTATTTTTCTTAAAGTTCTTTTTTGATACGCCCTTATTATTTTTTAAAATAAAATTACATGCTCACCTTCAGTGTTGCATTTTATATTTGACGTATTCAAAATTATTTACACCTTTGATTGACTCTTCTCAATCAAATTGAGACCAGGATGTTTTTAATGGAGAAAATCTCTCTCTACAAAAGCTGAGGTATCTATTAGGCACAGAGCAAGTTCTAGGAAATGAATATAATTCTCATTCTTACTTTTTTATCCTATTGATATATAATTATTTCAGAACAAATATTTTTATGGGTACTACACTTTTGCTTTCATTGATACTTTTCTTCAATGACTATCAAGTATTTCTTATTATGTTTATCCTCTAATTGTGATTATTCTGTATACTTTGTCAACTTTAGATATTGTAATTTTATAGGGCTTTGCAATTTTCTGTCATCCTAGCAGAGAATCTAAGTTTTTCCAATTAATACAAAAGTGTTGCCAAAGTATTCTTCCCAGGGTCAATATATTCCAGAGTGTAATTACCAAATTTCTCAATAAAATCTCTTACACCAGTGCTTCTCAAATTTTGATGTGAACACAAATGCCCCAGAAATCCTATGAAAATGAAGAGTCTGATTTGGTAAATTTGGGATGGAAGAGATTCTGCATTTCTACCAAGTTCCCAGGTAATACTAATGTTACCTAGGATCACACTTTAAATAGCAAAGTTACAACATCCGCTTTTGCTCTTGTATTTATACAGTTTCTCTTTTCCTTTTTGAGAGAACAATTTTAGCACCTTCTCATTTGCTTGCTAAGTACTTCCAAAGCTGCAGATTTTTTGAATTGATGTGTTAAATATTTTGATTAAAGATTTTCAACTAATTTTGAAGAAAATGCAACCAAACCTAAAGCCATTTTTTTCAAAATCAAGTATTTTCTACTGAATGTTATTTATATTTATCACGAGAGCATTCACCATACTGTCAAATGTTGTAACTTTGACAGAATGATTCTGATTCCATTAATTGAGACTTCAAAGCATCAACTATTACTACATTTATCTTAATTCATTTTTTACTTGAAGCATTTGCTGATATTGAGAAAAAAGGTGGCACCATTTCAATCTTTGCAAAGTATTTCTGCTGATGAAGCAATCATATTAACAGTTATTTCTTTACTCTTAGTATGTTCATAGGGAAAGCTGGAATCAATAATGAAATAATTTAATATAGTCATCTGATCAAGATGAAAAGTCATGTTTTACAGAATGAGATAAAGTGCACTTTCTGTGGCTGTATGTGTTAACATTATTGTGAACAGGTTAGGATAGTTTTCTTAAAAGTAACATTAACATTTGAAATAGATCCTGATGCTTTGTTAGCATATTTATGACTGGTTTATCATGATAATCCCCTATATTAGACCGTTTACACACTGCTACAAAGAACTGCCAACTGGGTAATTTACAAAGGAAAAAGGTTTTCTTGAATCACAGTTTGTCATGGCTGGAGAGGCCTCAGGAAACTTACAATCATGCTGAAGGTGAAGAGAAAAGGGAAGCAAGGCACCTTCTTCACAAGGTGGCAGGAAGGAGAATGAATATAGGAGAAGCTACCAAACACTTAAAAAACCATCAGAACTAGTGAGAACTCATTTACCACCACAAGAACAGCATGGGGGAGACCACCTTCATGATTCAATTACTTCCACCTGGTCCATCTCTTGACATGTGGGAATTGTTGGGATTGTAATTCAAGAGAAGATTTTGGGTGGAGAACAGCCAAACCATATGATCCCCTTAATGGACAGTAATTGTCAACAAATTATCTTATTTGAGTTTCACATTCACTAAGTTTTTAAGAAATATAAATTAATACTTAATTGCTTATTAAATATACATTATTCTTTTTGCTTTAACTCATTGCTGCCAAGAATTCTCTGAAAAAAATTTTTAAAGCATAAATAGTAAAATAAATAAATTGCTGTAGAGTTACCATTAAATAGATGATAAAAATCATTGTAGCAACAGCATTCCAACTACTCTCTATTTCCCTACATATGTCACATGTATCTAACCTATAAGTTCGCATGTTTCTTACTGCCTGCAACAGTGATCTGGTGCTTTATTTATCTAGCATCCCAAGGCAGGACCACAGCAATTCCACCAAGTGGCCAGCAGATACAGCAACAAAACAGCAGTTCTCCCATCAACACCTAAAAGTAGATGTTAGTTAACTCTAGCTTCTCCTAAAAAAGTATACTTTATTTCACCAACAAGAACCCTTAATGGTATCAATTAAAGGAAGGATTTAGGGTGTTAGTTAATTTGCATTTTCAAAGGGTCAGAATAGAGGAATGTGGCATCACCAGTCCACTTTTTTACATTAACTACATGTTAAAGTGAAACCTCTATTCACTGCACACGCAACTCACACTTGGCATGGCAGAAGATGGAAATCAAAATGAAATAAACCAAATACACACTACTTATTTTAATGCAGCTGTCAATAAATTGACAATTTTAAATTGTCAATAAATTTTTTAAATTGACAAAATTTAAAAAATGCTTAAAAATGAAAAATCTAAGAAAAACGCTAAACCAAGCGGGATACTATGATTATAGCTGTAAACCAGAACTGCGTCAGGCAAAACGAGAGGGAGAGTCTTCCTAATTATACTGTGAAGTACTGTTCTTGCTGTAAGAAAAACAATTTCTTGACTTATTAAGGCAGTTAGGAAAATGTTTCTCCTGTGCACAGAGGATATAGATGGAAGAGAGTTATCTTTGTTTATAGGAAAAATTTGGACAGCAGACATATTTTGTTGGCTTACACAGTGTTGTTTTTGGCTTTAATTACTTACAAAAAATTATAATGGAAGATTTCACATAGAATTGTGGCTTCTCTTTAAAAAAAAATACAAGATTTGACACTCTAAGCTTGAATTTCCACATACTGAAAATCATCTATAGTGTCACAGAGCCACATTATTTTATAAACTCAAAGGGCACCACTTAGCTTGTGTCCTAATTGAAATTAATACAATGGAATTGTACCTATGTTATATAAATGTGTCAACCCCCTGGAACTGAGCAACTCCTAGTGCCCTGAGATCTATGAATGATACCTTTAGATGAAATAGGTAGTCTTCTGTTTGCCACAGTTCCTACTTTACCTAAGTAATTAATTTCATTACCTGCTCAAGTAAGCAATAGAGTTTCTTACTTTTGGTTTAGACTTACATTCTTCCTAAGAATTGTTTCTTTTTTAAAGGTAAAGATTTCTCTCTGTCTGATTTTATAGTTAGTTCCTGGACAACCAGTTGCATCTTAAACTCCCACTGTTGGAAAATATTCAAAGGGAATTGCCTTACACCCATCCTGAATCACTGTGCAGGTTTTGAGTGATAAAGTCACTGATACCCTATTACTCTTTGCCACTTTATTCTGTGGAACTGGAGAGGCAGGAGCCACCGATTTCATTTTGCTGGAGACCCCAGAGCCATTTTTCTAAATATTATTTTAAACCCAATAATGTAAATACTGGTTCATGTGAGTAGAACCTTGTGGGTAGAACATAGCATGGATGGCCTGAAACCGAGCAGATGCTGCAAGAAAATGGTGTTCCCAGAATGAGATGGGTGTGAGAGCAGATAGACAGAATTAGGAGCAGAAAATATACCAAAGAAACCCTCCCACCCCAAAACTAAATGTCCTAGATGCTTTCTACTATAGGAAAACCTTATTCCTCAAAAACTAAATGTCCTAGATGCTTTCCACTATAGGAAAAATTGTATTTCATATTTTCCCCCTTTTGTATTGTAGTTTCCTTCAGTTACTCTAATCTTTCTATAAAGTTGATTACACTCAATGAGGTATGCACTGTACTGTTTTGGACAACAAAGGGAAGGAAGAGGAAAAAATAGTCTGATTTCCTGCTGCTCAAGAGGAGAGCTAAGCAGACTACCATGCTTGAAAGATCTAAGTGGTGTGTCCAGCAGGGTGACATGGCAAAACACCTGATCTTAAGGAGCAGCAGTCTCATGAATAATTCGTGACTCAAAAGAATATAAAACTAATTCTTCTCTACTGAGTATAAGAGAGTGGGGATAGAATAGGTAGTAGAAATACACACACATATGTATACATATATACTATATATATATATAGTATATATATATATGCAGACACACATATATTCTTATATAGAGAGAGAGGGAGATGGAGAGTTAGAATTTCATGTAATTCCTTTTGAATGAAAGAACTGATTAAAAGCTGCTGGAGTATTTATCTTTTCCTTGCAAAATTTCTGGAGACTAAAAAGTTGCACCTTGCATCTGTCCAACACCTTCGTAACCAATGAGTGACATTGTGACATTTTATGCTAAAGTTTTGTTGGTTTCTTTTTTTGAGACAAAGTCTCACTCTGTCACCCAGGCTGGACTGCAATGGCATGATCTCAGCTCACTGTAACCTCCGGTTTCTGGGTTCAAGTGATTCTCATGCCTCAGCCTCCCGAGTAGCTGGCACTATAGGCATGTACCACCATGCCTTACTAATTTTTGTATTTTTGGTAGAGACGGGTTTCACTATGTTAGCCAGGCTGGTCTTGAACTCCTGACCTCATGATATGCCCTCCTAAAGTGCTGGGATTACAGGCATGAGCCACTGTGCCCGGCATATGCTAAAGTTTTGACACCATAAGCATTATACCAGTCATTCCCATTGCCAGTTTAAATGTACACCCTTGTTTAAACAGCTGGAATGCATTTAGCAGATAAGGTATATTGAATAATATCAATACACAGCTTGTTAAAGCTGACAGTGGATCCTCAGAAGGTGTCAAAGAGGAGCAGAACACAGCCTTTATCCTGCCCCAGGTTGCTTAAAGCTGAAGTGTGATAAATTGGGCATGTCTAAAATGGAACTGTCAAGCTTAGAAGGTCTAATATGGGATCTTTCCCTGCAGATCTCAAACAGACTAATATATCTGGGCACTTGAACTTTCCTTGGGTTATAAAGTACCTGAAAAATAATACTTATTAAAGTTACTAAAAATGCCCTGTGAGGTAAAGGAGCAAGTGAAATTATTACAAGACAAATTATGTCCTTCTACAAATGCCCATGTGATTCTAGACAGAATTTCCTTTCACAGTTTAATTCTAAGGATGTAAATGAGGCAAATAAGTTTCCCTTTGAAGATTACCGTCCTTCCCTGATGCTTCATGATGGCTGTCATATTTTATTTTCTTCAGAAAAGGTGTTATTCTGCTGCCACCCAGGCTGAAGTGCAGTTGCATAATCATAGCTCACTGCAGCCTTGACCTCTTGAGCTTAAGTGATCCTCCCACCTCAGCTTCCTGAGTATTTAGGAATCCAGGCACACGCCACTGTGCCTGGCTAATTTTTTATATTTATTTTGTAGACATGGGGTCTCAGTAGATTGCCCAGGCTGCTCTCAAACTCCTTGCTTCCTGCAGTTCTCCCACCTCAGCCTCCTCAAAGCACTGGTGATATAGGCATGAGCCACATTTCCTGGCCATAATGGCTATCTTGAGCATTGAGTTGAAAAGGTATCCGAGGCCATTTCTAGGCTAATGCTAGAGTAACACAATCCAGGCTGGCCAGGGAGATCTGGGTAAAGACTGTCAGCAGAGATGCCAGGTGCTGGCTGCAAGCTGAACTTTGGGTATGGCACTGACCTACTGTATCAGTCTCTGTTTGAGGTCATGTTCAGCATAGTTAGTAAGTTAAAATTCTGTGGATGTGCAGGGAAAGCTTTATTACTGAATTAAATTCATCTTCCTGTCTAATGATATTACAGCATAGAAAAAAAAAACTCTAATGAAATCAGGGTAGATGAGTCAAGATTGTACATTAAAAGGAACCTAACACTATCCTGAGTAAGAGAGATATAAAATCAATAAAATAAAGCATCAAGTCAAAGAAGACAACAGGTAATGAATTTGAAGCAAATGATTGATCACAGTGGTTGAGGAAATAGCAAGAGAGTTCAAAGGCCAGAATCTGGAGAAATTCTATAAGACAAGAATATACAGAAGAAAGAATATACAGAAGAAAGCTTTTTATATGCCTAAAGCTGAAGATATGAATGGACAGAAAGCTATTCAAGGTGAAAGGCCAAGTTAGACTCTCCAAATATTATTAATAAAAGATAACTGATATGGATTTGACTGACAATTGCAGAGAAGTATCTGGTACACAGTGTGCCAAATATTATGTAAAAAGGAGGCTGGGCATGGTGGCTCACACCTGTAATCCCAGCACTTTGGGAGGCCAAGGCAGGCAGATCACTTGAGCTCAGGGGTTTGAGACCAGCTTGGCCAACATGGCAAAACTCTGTTTCCACTAAAAGTACAAAAATTAGCTGGGCATGGTGGTGGGCACCTGTAGCACCAGCTACTTGGGAGGGTGAGGCAGGAGAATCACTTGAACCTGGAAGCACAGGTTGCAGTGAGCTGAGATCATGCCACTGCACTCCAGCCTGGGTGACAAAGCAAGACTCTGTATCCAGAAAAAAAAAAAAAAGGGAAAAATAAAAGTGTAGGCATGTTACATAAAATAAAATAGGTTAACTACAGATAAATATACACTGTCATATTTTTTCTTCTTTATCCAACCTTAAACACATCTACAACAGGAGTTCTTAAAGGTAAATGAATTGAAAACAATGTGCGGAATAATGCCCTCTTATTCCCTACCCTCACCCTCTGGAAATAGATTCTGTCTTAAGAGTCCTTGGAGTATAGCCCTGCCAATATCTTATCACTCAGTGAAACCAATTTTGGACTTGACCTCTAGATAATAAACATGTGTCACTTATAAGTCACCACATTTGTAGTAATTTGATACAGCAACAATAGCAAACTAATATACTATGCAAACTAATAACATTGCTATTGGTTAAATGGAATGTTTAGTTTCAATAAGTAAAGAATCTGACGTAAGTCTCCACATTTTCTGTACTTGAAAAGCAGCAAGTAGAAACATTCAATTTTATTTTGTCTTAAGTTTCCTGGAGATTGGAAGATAGGAGTACATATTTTTTAATGAACTCATATGGCTAAAATCAGAGAAAAGTCCAGAGGATACTCTTTAAATATTCAGTATCACCATTGTTCAAACCTGAAATGTAGGAACTGGATGAGGAAAATGTCCTAGAAGGGAATTTAAAAGAATGAGAATACTCACAAAAGATGACACAGGCGAAGAGTAGAATTGAAAGCTGAGCCCCAATGCACAGGAGGGTTCTCAGAATGAGAGAAAGCACTTGCTAGAAACTTCCAAAGCAGAAATATTTGCCATAAAGGAAAGGTATGTGAGAATCATGTATCTAATTTGAAAAAATATAAATAAATAAAGAGTATTTCTGAAATCTACCTGGCAAGATATTTCTACCCAAGACAGTTTGTAATCAAGTTTCCTTGTATTTCTTATGCCTATATTTTTCAACCCGTAGACCATTTTTGTTCTTCTAGATTTTATAACCCACTTAGCTCACCTTGTTTACTGAGAAAAATAGTCTCACTTCATGCTGAGCAAGTAGGTTGGATATCAGTTCTACTTTTCAGGTGAATGTTAAGATTTTTAGGAATTCAATGAGAAAGTAGAGTGACTGGTGAATTCTAACCCCCTAAACAACTAAGCAAGCAATGAATTGCACCTCCAAAATGATAGATTGAGCCTGGATCAAAGAGAAGGTGTGTGTCTTTATGTGTGTCATAAAAGAGGTTGGGTCGGAGATAACTGAGTTGGAAAAGACTGAATTTCTTTTAATGGGTTCCATATGTTTTTCTTGACAGATCCTATCTTGATTGAAGAGGCTGCATGTCTCTGGAAAGCACCATCTCATTCTGCATTGAGGAATAATTTTGTGCCTGTAGTCAAGCTAACACCCTGCCCACCTACCCACTGCAACTGTTCACACACACACATGCTGAGATAGAAAAACATGTGCATCCCTGCTTCATTATTCAATCTCAGTGGTATCTATGGCTTTCTCTTCCAATACTCTCTGGACTAATCACTGACCTGCTGGCAGTCAGCAGTTGATTTGTTACACAATTCAAAGCCCAGATCTCTGGAGATTAGAGATTGCTGGGAATAATACTAATGCAGTTATTACATAGCACCAAAATTTCCACGATTTCATAACTGTTTCAGAACTGCCACCCCACCTCTGTTTCATTATATAACCCTAGAACAGTGAACAGACAGTCCTATGATGAGGGAAAAGGGAGACTAAAACAATGTTTCACAAATGCCAGTAATTCCCTGGCCACGATCATGATTTGTACCAACATCATGCACCACTGGTAAAATTATTTATATAGTATTATGTCTTAAATTGACTCACTGTTTTTACTCTCATCCTAACCAGATAATAACCATAACAGCACAGATTTAAGGGATGAATAACATTTTTAGTGCTCATTAAAATATACCCATAACTGATGCAATAAAAAAACTTGTCCACATACAACCTAAAAGCATCTTATGTGCCTCATAAGTCACACTTTGGGAAATACTCAACTGAAATAAATTTCAGCTGAGGGCTTCTAGAATTTCAGACTGAGCCCAAAATGCACAAGCTAAGTCCAAAAAAGTGGGGAATTATCATTACAGGCTTACTCCTCATCTATATAAATGATTTTTTCACTCCATTTTTCCACATCCTTATTACTAGTACATACCATTCAAGTACCAGCAGCTGTTAGAGGAACAAGCATAAAAAGAAAAGAGAACATGAATCTGACAAGTGAAATGGGATCTGCTTGGTTTTCGACTATTCCTGTATTCTGTGGGTTGAAAGGCTAATATCAAAATATTGTGATTTTAAAAACATCATAATTATAGGACCTTGAATCCTGTTGTCATTGCTCCATGCTTTTGCCTTTGTATCTCTTTTAATCTCCTTAATGTACCATAATTATGTCTTCAGTGTGGGTCAATTATCATTGAACTAGAAAACAAATTACCATCATTACCTCTGATTATTATTCTCTTTTCTTTGATCCTATTTTGTGCAGCAACCAGAAATTTTGGGTTCATTCAGCCCTTCTCTTCCCCAGTTGCCTTGTTGGCAGAACTGAAATATAGAAGAAAATAATCCCTCTTACATTTCCAGTGATATCCTTTCCCTCCATCCCACTCTTCAAACTTTTCTGGCTCCCACACATTACCAAAATATGTTGAAATGATATTACCGAAGTAGCTCTTGGCTAATATGGCCTTTCAGTCACAGTGTCCCTTTAATCTTTTTCTTCCCCTCTCTAATTATATTTACAGAATCCAAATTAGTACACAAAGGCTCATTCAAACTGTATTAATATCTTTAAAAGCTACTGAATTCTAGTGTCAATAACCCTGAGATTAATAGTCCCCAAGATTTCTGTGACATAGAAAATTAACAAGGCTGGTTGACCAATGATCCATGAATTGTCACGGGCCTCTCCACTGTGTTTACAAATAATAATGCAATTAGCATTTATTTTCATTGAAAATAAGAAGAAAGTAAGAATGGGGATGATAGAAATTATACTCAAGAAATAGAAATATTCAGGTTTTCTTAACCAAGTTTTCTTAACAGATGTCCAGTAAAACTAAGAGGCAAGGTGATGTGTTTGCTTTCTCTTTACCAAGAAGGAACTTAAAGGATGGAGGAGTGTCAGTGAGTCATTCTTTTGAGAAGTCTTCCCAGTTATGGGGCATCAGACATCATGATAATATTTGTTGCTTCATATTGATAAGTTGATTTCCCAGAAATCCCCATAACAAATTGGATACACATCCTTAATGCCAAGACATTGATATCTGATACTTGAATTTGTTGTGCAGCAAAATGGAAGTGAGAAATAGGGTTTTACATCAGCAATGTCCTATAACTCATGCTGGCTGGGGCCCTGTATTTAAATCAAAATTTTCACTCTTGCCACATCTTAGTGCCCTTCTGCATGTTATGAGGTGCTTCCCTTCTGCTGTTTATTCCCCTTCATTTCTCATCACCCAGAATCTGCACTGAGAATGGGGGTAAAATCTAAGAAATAGAGTCCACTGTGGCACCTGATCAGCAAATAATACAATAAGTACTTATTGCTTCCAACTCAACAAATAAATGCCTAGTGTGTTGCAGGCACAAAGGTGTAAGACTCCTCTGTCTTTGTTCAGTGTAACTATTAGGTTTAGGGCAGGGGATAGGAGGACTGTGATGCTGGAATAAAACAGAAGTACTTTACATTTTAGATGAAAAATAATCCCTCTTTAATGATTGAGGTCTTGAAAGTTGGAACACACTGGAATTCAGCCCACATTAGAACTCTCATACTGCCCTGTTCCAGCTGAGTGACTCTGAGATCACATAAACTCTATGCATATATGTTGGTCCCTACTCCTGCTACATCACGGGGTTTCTGCGAGGATGCTCCTAAGTAATGCATGTGAAAATGGTTAACATTAAAAGATTGTGCACAATAAAATATCGAGCACTGATGTTGAATAAATATTGTGTTTAAATAACATGAGCTACATTTTCTTGCTCACTTTAGGTGGCAGAAGGAGGAAAGCTCTACTATGTATTACACACATGTGACACTCAGCTAGGAGGTTTTCTCATTTAAACTTATAACACCTAAATGAGTATAAAATTAATATCGTGATTTTGAAGCTAAAGAAAATGAAGTTCCAAGAAGATGGGTAACCTGCCCTCTTTTGTATATTTAATGTACTGATTCATTCAACAAATATTAGGTGCTATTGTTCTAGGACAGAGGTTGGCTATAAACTATACCTCACAGGCAAAATCCTATCAAACATCTGTTTTTGCAAATAAAGTGGAGCAAATAAAGTTTTATTGGAACACAGTCATACCCATACTATGGTTCACACTACATTGGCAAAGTTGAATAACTGCAATAGAAATCACATGGCCTGCAAAGGAAATAAAACATGTACTCTGGGCTTTTATAGGAAAAAAAATGCAAATCACTCTTCAATGAGCTTGGGATACAGCATTAATGAAAATGGGAGGAAAATTCTTTGCTTTTATGGTGATTACATTTCAGTGGAGGGCAATAGTCAACGCAATGCACTTAATTAAAAAGTTAATCATTTCCTCAAAATTCCAGAGGCCAGAAAAGTCTGAAATCAAAGCAACAGCAGGACCACACTCGCTCTGAAGGCTCTAGGGGAACCTCCTTCCTTGCCTCTTCCAGCTTCCGGTGGTTCCAGGCATTACTTGGTTTGGGGCTGCATAACCTTAATGTTGATTGTGTTTCTTTCCCTCTGTCTCTCATAAGGACATTTGCCATTGGATTCAGGGTTTGCCCAGATAATCCAGGATGGTCTCCTCTCAAAATCCTTTGTTACATCCACAAAGTCTCAAAGTCTCTTTTTCCAAATAAAGTCACTTTTATAGGGTCCAGATAGAAATATTTGGGATGGGCACCATTCAATCCTCTGGGGAAGCAGAATGCTGGAAGTTTTGTTTTACTTTTTAAAACTAATGTATGTATGTATATATTGAGATAGGGTCTCCTCAATCTCTCACCCAGGTTGGAGTACAGTGCTGTGATCAGGGCTTACTGTAGCCTCAACCTCTGGGGCTCAAGTGATCCTCCCATTTCAGTCTCCTGAATATCTGAGACTAAACACACAGCCCTCTATGCCCAGCTAATCTTTTTTATTTTTTGCAGTGACAGGATCTCACTATGTCATCTAGGCTGCGCCTGAACTCCTGGGCTCAAGTGATCCTCTTGCCTCATCCTCCCAAAGTGCTGGGATTATAGGTGTGAGCCACTATTCTCAACCTAAGTTTTGTTTTAGACATGGACTTCTCATATTAACTAAGTGGAGATGTTGAGCAGAAAACTTAATATATGGACCTGGAATTCAGTCACATGATGGCAAAAACCAAGAGTCCCAACCAGTTCTTTTCTCTACTCATGCTTGCTCAATTATTATGAAATCTCCAATTCACAGAAACAACTAGTAAAATGGCCCTTGATATAAGGTAACATGACCTGCCTATGCCATTCCCAATGTTGATGTCCTTGGGTATAGCAAAAACAGCCCCCTCCTTTCTCCTTTAAAAGATGATGTGGATTTGACTGAGCAAGACAAGATTCTTAGGAGTAGGAGGAAAATGGCATTGTTTATTTCCCTCTGGTGATTATATCTAGCTTAGCAAAGCCCAGAAGACACTATAAATGCAATGGTTTGATTGTTCCTGGTTCTCACCTTGTGAAATACCACAAACATTTACAAGCTGGGGTTAAGGGTCTCACTAATAGTTTGGAAGAGCAACTTTCTCTACCCTACAGAGAATAAATGGCTTTGCTAGCAGCATTTTCTAACCCATAGAGATAACTAGCTGACAAGAAATCTGAGCATTAGGTCACTTGATACTGAGTCAACACAGAAACTCTGCAAAATCAAAAACTTCAAAGCTCAATATATTAATGAGTTTCTGGAGTCTCTGGAGACCTCTTGCTGGACAGAGAAAAGATCTATCGAAGTATCTTCTCTTTAATTTAAAGTGAAAATTGATGCTATCTGGGTGTCAGGTATAATTATCTTAATTTATCGGGGAATATGTAAAGGACTGCTGAAAGTACAAATGATCCAATTATAGGTTTAAATGACTTTGAGGTTCCTTGTTTCTCCCAGTCTTATTCATAAAGTATTTTTACTTTCAGAAATCAAGAGTTATTTATATAGGTTTGGGGGCTTATTGATGTAGCTAAAAAGTTCCCAGAGGTGGAATTACAACTATTTTCTGAAAAACAGTGAAATTGATATAGTGAAAATCTAATTTAAATATTAACATTTGAGTCAAAGCTACTTTTATTAAGTAACAAGAGAATGAATTACTTGGGACAGAATAACTCCAGAGAAGGATGATCAAATGTGGCTCCTTCCTCCAAAAGGTTTCTGGCTCCATTTTTCAGAATCTGCAGGGATACAAAATATCCTCATCCAATGGTGTGCTCAGTGACATATATGAGTTTGTAACTTCCCTAAGCTCCTATCAGATAGGAAACATTAGGAAATTATTGAAGAGCCTGGTTTATTTTCTCAGTCTGGGCAACAAAGGGCATTGAATCTGCTCTGCTACCTTATTCTTCCAGAACAGAAATGAATACAATTGAGAGGACTCAGAAAGGTTGGGCATAAGAGAAAGAGGACAAAGTAACATGTCCAGCCTCATAACTATTACTCCTTGTTCTAAGGGAGATACTATTGTGCAATTGCTAAAATAATAGGCGTGTGCATTAGAAGAAAATTTGTAAATGAATATGTATTCTACAATTTGCCTCTTCTCTGACTTTAGGCAAGTTATTCAACCTTTCTAAGCCTCATGTCTTCAAAGGATAAAAAATAGTGCATATCTCATAAGGCCTTTGTAAGGGCTAAATATAAAGAATATATCACCTAGCACAGGGTAAGTGATTTTAATTGCAGCTACAATTATTATCTGAATAATAAAAGCAGGAGTGTAGTTAGGTGCTGACAATTCCAAACTTTTCTGTGTGAGCCAATATCCGTTGATTGATTCTCAGACCCAGTCACCCCAAACAAGGGACTTTGATGAAAGGCCAAATCTTCTGAGAGTGTGATCTGAAGTTTGTTCTCCTATTAGTGAAAGTGGGAAAGTTGCTTTTCTTTATTTTTATGATTTGGCTGAGATCTAAAGGCCTTGGGGCACCTGGCACAGAGAACTCAAAGTTATTATTGAAAACTGAAAATTTTGATAAACCTAATAGCCAAAAGCAGATCGAGTCCACATGGCATGAAAGTAGGACAATGAGAAAAGCTGGGTTGTGATTAATAGTCAAGTCTCAGATCTGTGGTGAGAAGTAACAGAATGAGTCAGAGTACAGGAGAAACAAACTATGCCAACACAAATGTTGATTTAGATCCTTTTTAGAAAGAAAATGTCTAGCAGTGATCATTCATGTTGAAGTTATTTCTGCTACCAGAAGCCAAAAGCCAAATATATCTGATTAGGATCCCACCTAGATGGGCAGTATTGCCAGATCCTACCCACTGGGATTCTCTAACTCTAGCATCTACTAAGAAAGAATCTTAGTCTTTAGGAAAGAAAAAAATGCTCCCACTTCTATAATCTTGGAATGTCTTGGCCAACTCAGCCCCTTAGTCTGAGATGGAACCTTAAGGCACCTTCCTGTACCTTTAGGGACTTTCACTGCCTTACTGGAGTAACTTTGGTAGTCTTTAATGTCTATTAAGAGGAGATGGAAGTGAGGATTGTGTGTTTAAGTATGTGTGTATGTGTGTGTGTGCATATGTGTACACAGCACATGTGTGCTGGTTGGTGAAGGAGACACAAAGCCATCTCAAATCCTGAGAATGAGACTGGCTGACACAAACTCCAACAGCCAACTGACAATAATAGACAACCACACATTCATTCCTTTAACAAAAGTGTCCATTCAAATGGAATATGAATTCAATTACTTCATATTAATTGAATGCCTACTCTTGCCAAATTGGGAGGGAGAGAAGGGCAGGGGAAATTAGGAGGTTATTATAATAACACAAGTGAATGACAATATTATTTTAGGTACAATTGGTGGTGGAGAAGGTCATGAGAAGTAATTGAAACCAGGATATATTTTTGAAGACACTGCTGAAAAGATTAACAGATTGAATCTGTAGTCTAAGAGAGAAAGGAAACTCAAGATGACTCTGTTTCCTGGCCCAGGCAACTGGTAGGATGGAACTTCCAATCACTGAGAGAGGACAACTGTGGGAGGAGCAGATTTGGGAGCTTAGGAATTAAGAGTTATGTTTTGGCCATATTCAGCCTGAGATAACAACTTTACATCTAAGGGGGATGTGTTGAGTAGGCAGCTGGGTCTATGAGAAGGATTTGGGAAGAAAAGTCGTGAGTTGTAGATACAAATTTAGAAGTTGTCAGAGTTAAGATGGCTTTTAAAACCCTGAAACTGGGGAAGATAACCTAGGGAGTAAGAGTAGAACCAAAGAAGAGATCTAAAGTCTGGCTTTTGAGAGATGAGAAAGAATGAGCAGAAAAAAATTAGAGTGATAAATGAAATGAAAGAAAAACTAAGAGAGGGAGCAAAGAGAAGAAAGAGCTTCAAGAAGAGAAGGGTCAGCTCTTCTAATATTGATAGACCTAATGTGATGAGGAATCATCATGAACTTCCGGATTTGGTATCATGGAGATCGTCAAGGATTGTGGCAAGACCCTTTCAATGCAGAAGAAAACAAACTACCAATTAGTGTGGGTTCAAGAGGCTGTAAGTAGAGGAATTAGAAAGAGCTAATATAGGCAACTCTTTCTGAGGAATTTTTCTATAAAGAGAAGACACTGACGAAAGAATCAAACCACTGGCTACTTTCCCTAGAAAGTAAAAATGATTCAGGATTCCCAGCAGGCTCCAGAACTAAATTTGACAACACTTTAGAGATCATGCGCTCAGCCCCACTGGGATGGTGGGGAAGGATAGAGATAAAAGCAAGGCACAATAGCAGTCCTCAGCAAGATTTTAGCCAGAGAATATATCTGTGATATCAAGGTCAGAAAAAAACATTATTGTATCTAGTCCTTGAAATGTCCCTGTTACTTAAGTACAGCTGACCATGGGCATCTGCACATTTAACTTTACAGGAGTATTTTTGAATATTTAGAAGTCATTCTGAGGGTTAAAGATGTGTGGTCACTTCCAGTTTTGCTGAGGAGGAAACTGGAATGTGTGTGCTGTTGGGCTCGTACAAAAAAGAATCATCCACGTACTCAGCCCACTTCCAGCATCTATATCTCACTCAGTTTTGTGGTTGTCAACTGTTATGTTCATGATAATATGCATCAAGTCCTAGGTAAGTTGCTTAAGACTTTCTGTCATACTTTATAGAAAAGAAAATATACCATTATGTTCCCTGGTTGAGTAACACACTATCGAATGAAATATTTGCTCTTATCTTTTCAGAATTTTGGCTGAAGACCTACAGGTAAAAACAATAAAACATACCCCTAGATTATTTTTCTCTCTCTATGGCTACCTATCTAGGCACTATTATGAATGATGCAGTAATTATTCTGGAGTAGGAAATTAATGATGAACTAACTGACTTAGGGCAGACAAGTAGTAATAGATGCCATTCTAACTCAGAAGGCAACATACCTACTTTATAAATACAGGAAAATCTAGCTAAAATACACGTAATCATATAAGTTGCTGTTTTTCTCAGAATCAGAGACATGTTGTTAATGGCAAGACAACAGGTTTTCATGATACGTATCTAATGAGTTATGGAAATAAAAAATCCAAACGCAGACTTACAAGATATGACACATTAAAACAATAGAAGGATCCAAACACACAGCAAAGCATAAAACATGCAAACAAAATAAGAATACAACAAAAAGAGTCAAGAAAATTACAAAGACAAATTCGGTATTGGCAAAACTAATTAAAGACCATGCAATACTTTGATCTGTGGCAATTGTAAAAAAAAAAAATTGAGTAGATACTTACTGTAAATAAACATTTTTAAAAGAATTGCAAGATAAATCCATGCTACACTAGAAGATAGAAGTGGCAATTCAATGACTGAAATCCCCCCTCACCCCCCACCACCATCACCTTCTGCTTCTGGTCTATGTAAGACTAGGAATTCAAATGGCTATTGAATAGAGTTGTAGGAGAATTTTCAAACAAGTGAATTTTTTTTTCTTTCTCCTTCCACCCACTCAGAAAGAGAGTTGGAGGGGTAGTGCCTCCCCTCTATCATGCTAAGAGAAAGAGAACTTAAAGATTGGCTTGATACCAGAAAAGAAGTCATGTTAGCACTTGTTTAATGTTCTTTGAGCAACAAAAATTTATAGGCCTGCCACATGCTGCTACAGGAACAGAATAAAACTAGGGAGAAAGATATTAAAAGAGTCTGATATGTGTTCCCAGGAGTTTCAGGGCACAAATGAACACTCAGACTGGTTACTGTGAAAGTATTAAGGGGGAAAGCTGGCTGGATTATCCATAGTCTATGCTTTAAGGAGAAGGAGATTTTAACTTGGGCAAGCTACTTGTCCATGATTTGGCACCATAAGAATGTTTGAGTGTCCTAAGGGCCAAGTAGCCATGTTTGAGGTGTCTTAATAGGCTTATGCCAAAGACGACATAGTGAGAAGCTATAGAGGATTCTGCAACAGACAGAAGCTAATTGAGGGTATCAGGAGTTTGGTTGGAGAATGTATCTATACCAGGGAGCTATGCATGGCAGGTGTCTACACAAGAGCATTTTTGAGGACACACCAATACATTCCACAAAAAAGCCAAAAATGTATGCCTGACATAGACAGTATGCATCTAACCACAAGAAGACTACAAACAACTAAATAAAAACATTTTTCTCCTACTATTTAGGACCCTCCTTTTGTCTTAGCCTCAGAAGAACAAGAAGGAGGAGATATCAAGGCTCCAGAGGAAGAATGACAAAACAGTCCTTGCTACTTTTCCATCTGCAGCCTTGACATCCTTACAAAAGAGAAGGCATTGCATGTCACAAGAAATGCAGCTACAAGACTCAGAATGCAGAGAATAGATTACAAATTCTGTTGCCCTTTACTGGAGTCCTGTTCTCTTTTATGATTTTAATAAAAGTACCAAGGAACAAATAGTGAAGAAATATGGCACTGTGTTCAATATTTGATCCTTATTAGCTTGAATGTGATCTCATTGGAAAAGCAGGCATTAACAACCACTAGAGGAGCACTGGTGGAAAGCTTAGTCATTCCAAGTAGATTCTCATAACTCTGAATATTGATTTTAGATTACAAAATTATTGATAAATTGCAACACACATACAGCTGTATTGAGTGTCTCCAAAAGGGTCTGGAGAAATGGAAAGTCAGTAGCAACTTGTTATAATGTTTTGGAGGGGCTAACTACATTGTCATAACTGCTATGGCAGCATCTATTATTCTGCAGATCCACATCTTTATTTTTCTTTAGATTGTTGATACTCATGGGGCTAAGCAAGGAGAATGGTTCACTTTTTTTGGCTTTAAAATTCCAATTGTAAAAGCCCTATTTGCAATTTTCAGTTAATACTAATGGTGATTATAACAGTATATCCCACATCAGATCAGATAGTCACTTATTCTTTAAATGTATGCCATCCATAGGCATCCATTTACCAAGAATTTGTTAAGAACTAAGATTGTTTAGCAATTTTGCCAATCATCAAACACTCTGTGAATAATAGGCTCTATATGACTTCAAAGAATTCCCAGCCTCATTGGAAAGCCAACCAAGCAAACTGTAAATTTGATAGGTTTATTAAGGGCTATATAAAAATATACAAACCACACTCAACATTTATTCATTTCTTATGTATCTGTGAGGCATTGACATCAAGTTGTCCACTGTAGAATCATGTTATGCTGTTGTAAGAAAGAGTTATTGCTGGGAAGAAGCCACCTATATAGATGCTACATTTCCCAGTCATACTCAAACATAAGTAAGACCATGTGACCTGTCCAATAGAATATGGGCAGAAATCACGTATGTCACTTCCAGGCCTGGACCATTAAAATCTGTCATTATATTCTCCATTAACCCTTACGCATACAAACATACACCACTACCATTGCCTTATATAAATGTGTGTGTGTATGCATATAATATATGCACACAAACCAGTGGAAACTTCAAAGTTACATGTTAAAATTGGCAAATCTTTCATAATTCTGGTCCCTGAATTACTGTATGAAGCAAAGCCTACCCTTCATCATCACTGATTACATTATGGAGTAAGAAATAAATTTCTGTATCATAAAACAACCGAGATTTGGGGGCTTATTACTTAAAGTTGCTTCTGTTACCATTGCTAATATACTCAAAGCATCAGTTATAAACGCCTGATGTGACTAACCTTTTAAATCAACCATAACAACCCTATGGAGAGGATACTGTACTATCCACATTTTACCAATGAGGGAACCAAGGCCCAAGAGAGGCAATTCCATTTGCTCAAGGTCACAGAACTAGTAAATAGTGAAGGCACTTTATTATTGAGGAATAGTGAAGGATGGAGTCATTACAGACCCTGACCTTGAAGAGGTTTCAATCTCAAGGCACAGAAAATATAGATATACAAAGTCCAAAATATAAAAATAAAAACATAAACAGGAAACAAAATCTCATCTGTGTACTTCCAGATTGTCCCAAATACTTAGAATATTCTATGATAATCCAATGATAAAAAGTTAGAGTAATTACAAAATATCATGGGTTAGAAAAAAATTAAGAAAAAATTAAATGATTTTAAAAATTTTGAATTAACAGGATATACATTTTAAAACAATGTAGTTTTAATGTTTTCTAAGAGCTCAGATAATATTAGGTGTATTATAATTTGTTGTAAATTCAATATTATTTCAATAAAAGTATTTTAAACTAATTGAACCAAATACTGAATATTAAAATTTTTGTTTAATTACATAACCGTTTATTTATAGATGCATATCTACCTTATTCAAAGAAAGAAGAGGAATCTGAGGCAGCTTACAGAAAAGTAAGCGATTAAATAATACAAAACTTTAAAATAAACAAGAAAATTGGTGTGAAAAGGCAAAGCCAAAAAATAGGCAAAGACAGGATTATGCAAAAAAATTATAATATCTGGTACACTTCCATGAAATGAGGTATACTTACATCTCATTTTCCAGGGCAAAAATTAAAATATAATTAATTACTAGATTTACTGAGAGGAAGTCCAGTCTTTCTTGGCTTCAAACATGAAGGAAATTTATTTTGAATCCTCACATAGAAGAAACTATGTAACAAACTGAGGCCTCAATACAATGCCTACAAGACATACATATACAAAGTGCATATGGCTGTTTTCTATATAAGATCCTTCATTTCTAACTTCGATGCCATTTGAAAACCCAGATCAGCTCATTTAAGACAGTTACAAAAGGAGCCAAAATAAAGCAGTCCAGGCACACAGTCTTCTAGTGGCCTAAGTCTGAAGTTCAGTTACTTCATTCCATCTGCTTATTGGCAGATGATATTACCTGCTTGGAACATGATTAGCCTGAGAGCCTTGACAGAAGCCTGTAGCTATTGATTAATTACCATAGACTGGAAAGAGGGGCAATAGGAGGAGGAATGGAGATTCCAATCCCTGAGAAAAGAAATTAGGACCCATGGTGACCAGACAAAAATAAATAAATCAAAACTGTTGACAACAGAATTTATGTAAAGGCAAGCATATAATAATAATAAACAATAAAAACAAGTCACCATCATCTTCTATTCCCCCTTTATATAGAAGGAATGAATAAGCCACTGAAGGATCAGGGTATATATTTTCAATTAGTTGTTACTGAAGAAGAAGATTTGCTGTCCCACTCCACTCCTTTCCTTGCAATTTACAGCAAGGGGCAGGGATATAACGATGGATCCAAGTGCTGTTAATTAAGTCAGTTTATAGCCTTAGCTCATTTGTATACCTGATTGCGTTTTATGTCAAGGAGCAGGAATGAAGTCTCCTAGCCACAGGAAATATCATGGTAGAAACTCCAAATGGGAGCTACATAGGATGAAAGGCATAGGTCAGGTAAGCAGCTATTAGGGAATGTGCAGGTATAGCTAATTAGAAGTGTATTTAATGACTCACCTTAAAATATTTTATCCCTCAAACCCATTGCTCTATACCTTGCTTCTTTTGAAGTTTTAGTGCTGGGAAAGAATGCTAATAAGGTATCCAGGTTGTCACAACATAATGGTTTTACTATAATGGAAATTGGCTTTAGTTCTTAAGGAACAGTAGAGTTTTGAGGTACCACAGAGCTGGAATAGTGCTGTTAGAACCCAGGGGACTCCATGTAAAACTACAGCAATAGCAAAATAAATAAAGACTATCTAGGGCTCCTCTCTCTCAGGAAAGAAGGTTGCGATTATCCAGTAGGAAAAGACCCCTACCTACTAGAAGTGATGGCTAAGGAAATCAATGAATCAATGAACAAGGAGGAAAGCCATACATACCAGCTGTTCATTCATTAAATTGTTCAGCAAATTTATTGAATATCTACTTTGTGCCAGGAACTATTCTGGTTATCCTTACAGAAATGAGGGTTATGTATTAAATTTCCTTTGCTCACACACTATTAGAACATCTAAATTTGAGGTACATTCTGACCTTCTTGTGTCATTTTTAATAGTCTCCTTTTCCATAAAGTAATTTTAATTGTAATTGTTTTGCTTAGCTTAATTTTTGCTCCAGTGACAGTTTGCCATCTTATCCTAAAAGATGGAATGTTAAGATGGAATTATGACAGGATCAGGAGATACTGTAAACCATAAGATTGAACAACAGTTTTTTAAGGAGGATCAGAAAATTACCTCTGCTTGCAGTAACTAGATGTAACTTTAAGTTGCCATCCTACCGAGGAAGGAAAGAGCATGTTGTCATGCACAAGAAAGTTGTAGTGCTAGAAAAGAGCATCATTGGAGTTCTATAATTACAAAGAAGGGAACTGTATGACCTGGAAGCTGGGGGTGAAATGGATGGACAAGAAGCCTCTAAAAAATCTTGCTGAGAAATGAATACTCAGAAAGTACTCTCTGGAAGGTCAAATCATGTTTCAAGCTAAATCAGTATTAATGCCTTTTTCAAAATTGGTTGGATTAGGGAGAGTTTCCCAATTTAGGGACCACCAAAGAAAAAGTGGTCCATATTCAGTGATGGTTAATCAACCTAGCTTGCCTTGAAACAAAAGGTAAATAAGTAGAAAGCAAAACAAATACACCTGAAAGGACATCATGAGCATTACTGGAATGACTACAACAGAGAAGCTTCCCTATTCTCACTTTGGGCAAATAAAGTAGCACAACTGTCACAAATGAAAAGGGCTAAACTAATACAGTGGCATTTGGCAGACAGGTGTCCCAAAGCCTTAAAGAAGACGCTATGTAGTAATAACATAGTAAGCTCAGGACTTGATGTTAGGAACATGAGTTGGAGAAATAGTCAACTTGCATACCAGATTTGTGATATTTTCCAAATATGTACTCTGAACATTTTATTTATTAGGAAAACATAATTTATACTTCTTATGATGCTCAAAACCATGTTGATTTTGATATAATACTGAAGATTCTTAAGAGAGAAAATTATAAATGCCAAGCACAAGCAAGAATAAATGCTGCAACGTCATGTTAAATGGAAGAGCCTACGAAGTAATATATTCAGAATGATTGCCACTTGGGGAATAGAGAAACGTGGAAAACTGAAAGAAAATACTCAAAAATGGAAGTTATGATAGAGTCGTGGGATTTTATGCATTTTCCATTTTTTAAAAAGAAATCAATACCATTTTATATAATCATACCAAAACTTAGACTAAAATACGTGTATAGAAATACTGGCCCTCACACAGAAAGGAAGAAGTGATTAAATGGAAAAACCCCTGTGGTGCTGTGGACATGTGAGGTTTTTAATAGTATAAAACAGAGCAGGGGCCGAGCCGACAAGATGTTCTTGCTGCCTCTTCCGGCTGCTGGACGAGTCGTCGTCCGACGTCTGGCCGTGAGACGTTTCGGGCGCTGGGGTCTCTCCGCCGCAGACATGACGAAGGGTCTTGTTTTAGGAATTTATTCCAAAGAAAAAGAAGATGATGTGCCACAGTTCACAAGTGCAGGAGAGAATTTTGATAAATTGATAGCTGGAAAGCTGAGAGAGACTTTGAAGATATCTGGACCACCTCTGAAGGCAGGCAAGACTCGAACCTTTTATGGTCTGCATCAGGACTTCCCAAGCGTGGTGCTAGTTGGCCTCGGCAAAAAGGCAGCTGGAATCGACGAACAGGAAAACTGGCATGAAGGCAAAGAA
>CAUYQU010042075.1:0-24233 GCA_963574635.1 Cheracebus regulus
TGAAACACATTGCAAAATAAAGCTGCTGCATGAGCATAGCGCATGTAGCCCTCCAGACCCCGCCTTTTCTATCTCCTTTTTTCCGGCGCACGCTCTCTTCCAGGTTTGGGACCCTCTCGCTGGACGAGATTCCCGGGCTCGAGTTCAGTTCACAACAAAAAAGGAGTGCTTGCCTGTCCACGTTTGAGAGCAGACTTTTTCTGGGCGGGAACACGGGACTCACCTGCCAATGGCTACCCAAGCAGGGGCTTCCTGGTTCCTCAAGGGGCCTGTGTCCCTCGGCCCTCTGGAGGAACACTGGAGGGAGAACGGGAAGGAGCCGTGGATGGAGGGCGGCAGGGCCGGGAAGTGGAACACGGCAGCGGGAAACGCTGGGGCACACAGTGTCGCATGCCCACACGCACATACATGCACACACACATGTACCAGGCATGCACCCCAGCCAGATGCAGGAGGTGGGGTCAAAGCAGGCTGCACCGTGCACAGGTGGTGACTGAGCTCTGGCTGGCCCAGCTGCAGGAGAAGGGAGACGGCAGATTCCTTAGGATGCTTCTATCCACTGTGGGAGCAGGAAGGCAGCCAGGGTGATCACAGCACAATTTCAAAAACATACAAATAATTCATCCCAGCATGATGTCATGGTGTTGTAAATAATGAATCCACACTTAAAATCCAGATTGACAGCTTCAAAGGGCAGCCCCCACCCCTGGACAGGTAGGCAGGGCACAGAGCCAGTCCTGCCTGGTGCTGAGAAGCTAACTCGGAAGCAGCCGGGTTCAGAGGAGCCCAGCGGCCGCCCTTGCTGGGAGGAAACGGGGCTGGAGCGAGGCCCAGCACGGTGAGCAGGGCCAAGGGTCTAGCGGCACCCGAGTTTTGCCCAGAGGTGAGGGAGAGGGTGCCAGCCTGCGTGCACCCACTGGGAAGAACTGGAAGTCCACATGCTCCTGGACTGTGAATCCCTTCGCAGTGCATCAGCCACCGGGGTGGGAGGAAGCCTCTCCTACCGTGAGAGCCTGGGGCAGGCAGGCCCAAGGTGCTATGGGACTCCCAGGGCCACCCAGCATCCCTGTGGCTGGCCTGGGCCTCAGTGGCCAGTCCTTGGCTGCAGACCCCAGTGAGGACAGGGACCTCACCCCCGACTTCCCAGCAGCCGAGGTAGCAGTGCCCCTGAGATGAACCTGAGATGAACTTCTCTGGGTTTCTCTGGAAGGAGCCCCACCTCAGCCTCCGGGCCCCGGGACGAGGGCGGTCAGTGAGTGGTAATGTCACCCGTCTGTCCTCTTCTGGCTGTGGCCAACAGCAGGCCCAGGCCCATCCCATCCTGAGGGAGGCTGATCCTGGCTGGAGCTGGCAGAGACTTACGGCCATGCCCTGCCAAGGTGTGCCCACTGGTACCTGGGCCCAGCCTGTCGTGGCCCCTTCCCTGAGCCATCTGCCAGCCTAAGCTTGATCGATCTCCATATGAATATTCATACAGCATTCTGCCGGGACCGTCCTTAACATTCTAAGGAAGCGGAACGAACACCCGTCCCCAAGCACTGCGCGATGGTCACCGTGCTACTGACGACATGGTGGCTGTGGACTTTGTGGATGCACCTGTCAGGCCTCTAGGCTTGGGAGGGCAGGGGCAGCACTGCTGTCTCCAGGCCCCGCCAGCACCTACCCTATGACTATGGACCTGCTGGCCACCCCACCTGCCCCGTGGCCTTCGCCTGCCAGGGTGTCCTTACCTGACCCAATCTCGGCCGGCTTCGCCCTCCTCACCCCCGTCTTCCTCACTGACCCCACCCCTGCTTCTCCTGCTTAGCCCTGACCCCTCTCCCCTCCCTGCCCTGTGTTCACCCCACACCCATGGCCCTCACAGGACGGGGACACCAAAGTCCTTGCATAAACTAACCAAGGCCCTTTACGGAGCCCACTTTCCAAACAGCTGGCACCCTCCTCCCCTGGGCCCTGGGGCTCGGTCAGCACCCACCAGCTTCCCAGGCCTGCCCGGTGCCCTCAGCTACAGGAGAACCCAAACTCATGGGCGCGGTGAGGCCAGCAGGAGGGGCCCTGGGGGCTGTGGCTCACCCCTGAACACCCCGGCTGTCCCCATCGATCAGGTGGGACTCTGCAGGGGCCCCGCCCCATCCGCCCCTTCCAGTCTCCGCCCAGGTCAGCACGGCAGGTGGCCGCAGCGGGACTGGCCTGACATGGACGAACACTGCCCAACCCGGGCTATGGGGAGACTCTGGGTGTGGCTGTGGACCCACTGACAGGGTGTCAGACGTGATTATTTCCTGCCGCCCGCCCACCTCCCACGGGCCTCTCCTCTGCAGGAGGCCGAACAAGGACTGCAGGGGGAGTGGCCCCACAGGAAGGGGGCGCCTGGCAGCCCGCCCGCCCAAGCAGCAGCCTGCCACCCTGCCCCCAGGCGCAGTGCGGGCCACACACCTCGAGCCACAGCAGCCCTGCCAGAGCCTGTGTGACACAGCTGCTGGCAGGCCCGGGCACGCTGCCCAGCTGGGCTGGGGGAGGGGCGCCGGGTCCGAAGCCGCTGAATCAGCTGCACCCGGATGCCCCGCCTGGGCAAGGATGCTGGTGCCGCGGGGCGCTCGCTCTTTTGGGAACTGTCAGGAGGCGCACCAGGCTGGGTTGGGGTGGGTTTCTGGACTGCGGCCTCTGCAGCCTCCTGAATGAGAAGGGCTGCTCACCGGGGCTGGGTGCAGGGCAGCCCCAGCCTCCGAGGGCATGAGCGGAGGCCTGCGGGGAGGGCCTGGGCAGAGAGGGGCCCTTCCCAAAGGAGATCCGTAAGGAAGAAGAACAGCGCCCTGGCCTCTGCAGATCAAAGCACGTTTCCCTGCCCCAGAAAATGCTGAATCAGCACTCACAGCACTGCCGGGCCCTCACTCTCCTCCCTTCGCACACTGGAGGGGACAGGCCCTCCCAAGGTCATGGAGCATCAACATTAGCATCAGCGCGGCAGCCAGGGGTCGAACTCTGGTCCAGAGCGGGGGCTGTGCCTGGCCCTGCCGTCCTTCCCGCTGGGGGCTGTGTCTGGAGCCTGGGCCCTTCCCCCTCAGCCCTTGCCATCCTGTCCGGCCACCTGGGAGGGGCGAGAGGTGGAGGACATTCCTCAGTGTGTGCACGTTTTGGGTGGTTCTGCCTGTGGAAACTGCAGAAGGGGGCTCTGCCAGGGCAGCCTTCTGAGGCCACCTGTGCACCCTGTGCTGGGGACAGACAGCACGCGGCCCTGCATCTTACATCTCCAGATCCCCAGCAACCCCCTTCCAGCCTTCGCCTGCCCTCTGCTGGCTCCTCGGCTCGGATTCCCCTCTTCAGTAACAGAGACCCCTGGTCCAGTGCCCAAGCTGGTGTCCCCGTGTGGTGGATGACGGGGAATGGGAGGCTCTGGGAGCCACTTGGCACAATCCCCCTGGGCCAGGGACAGATGGAAAATCAGACCCCACTAAGTCAACAGCCCTGGGCTGCCTATGGTGGCTTCGTCCACACCCGTGCCTGGCTGTGACTTCCTGACTCCGCACTCTGTTCAGCCTGATATGGAGCTGCTCCGTACCTCCAGGCCTCCCTCCCACCCATCTCTGCCCAGGGGCTGCCCTCCCGAGGAACGATCTGACTCCTCCCACCCCAGCCCACCCAGCTTCCCCTCAGCTTCACCCCTGCCTTAGAGGGCAGGCCTTCTCTGTGGTCCAGGGGATTGGACCAGGGCCGCCCACCCTCCCCCATCCTCCAGGCCGAACAGGGAGCTCTGGTGCCAGGCTCCTCTCCCAAAGCCATGACTCCCAAATCCACTGCTATCCAGTGCTGTCACTGGGGTCTCTCATCCAGCCTGTGCCGGGCAGCTCTGATTCCAGAACCTTCTCAGCACACTCCTGATCTCCAGGCCGGTCTGCAGCTACCTCCACTTCCCACGTCCCCAGGAGCAGCCAGTGGCCCTCCCTGCCCACACCTGTCCTTCCCAGCTCACTCAGGTCCAGCTGCCATTCTGAGTGCCCGGGCCACTTCCCTCCCTCACAGACAACCTGGGCCGCTTGCAGCAGGAAGGGAACAGCGGAGTGGACGGGCTGCCTCGTGAGCATGGATCCTGTCTCCTGTCCAGCTCCTTCCAAAGTGGCTGCGCACTGCCTGAGACCTCTGCAGGAGGCAGCGACGGCCACGTGCTCAGGCCTGGTTCCTTCTCAACACCTTTCCAGTCCTTGACCCCTCACCACGGCTGGACGCCCCAGAAGCCTCCAGGTGTGCAGGTCACTCTCATGTTTTCAGACACGTGGAGCCCATCACAAGCAAACCAGGCTGCTCTAAATGCGACGTTTCTGTGGAATGCCCTGGTCCCCAGGCAGTGGTCCTGGCGTGTCTTCCCACCCAGCTGCTGGGAGGACCCAGGCTGCACAGGACAGACAGCCCCAGACATGCAGCACCATCGGCGGCCCTGGAGATCCCTCTCTGGGCATGCCCTTACCAGTCACTGCAGCATGGTCTGGTCTGCGTGTCTGTCACTGTGGACAAAGGGTCAGGAGGCAACCTCCGAGGATCCCCGGCACAGATCAGCCTGCCATGTGGGGCCTCAAGGGGAGAACAACTTTGAAAACGGAACCTGTCAAACAGGGTGGGCCGGGCGCGGTGGTGCATACCTGTAACCGCAGCACTTCGGGAGGCCGAGGCAGGCAGATCACGAGGTCAAGAAATCAAGACCATCCTAACTAACATGGGGAAATCCCGTCTCTACTAAAAATACAAAAATTAGCTGGGCATGGTGGTGGGTGCCTGTAATCCCAGCTACACAGGAGGCTGAAGCAGGAGAATCGCTTGAACCCAGAGGGCAGAGGTTGCAGTGAGCTGAGATCACACCACTGCACTCCAGCCTGGTGACAGAGCAAGACTTTGTTTCAAAAAAATAAAACAGGGGAAATGCCACGTTGACACAGCCCGAGGATGGCAGGTCTGCTGGGGGGTGGCAGTAAGCAGCTCTGCCACCCCTTAGATCCCCCACAGGGCTCCTCAGCCCCCAGAGGAGCCGGCTCAGCGGGGCTTCCGAAAGGCCACACATCGTGGCCACAGGGAAGCTCCTTGGCTCTTGGAGCCTGTGACATGCCCCTGCTCAGGGGAATGGCCTGAGCCCAGGAGGTGGAGGCTGCAATGAGCTGTTATCGTGCCCCTGCAGCCTGGGAAATGGATAGAGACCCCATCTCTGAAAAAAAATGGAAAAAAAAAAAAAAGAAAGAAATGCTCTTGTTATAATCCAGCCACGAGCGGCTCTTTCTGTGGGAACTGTTTCCTTGGGTCTGATGAGACATTCCGTGGTCACAGTGGCACCTGTCCATGTGCTCAGTGGTCCCGTGGGCTGGTAGCTCCTGTACGAGGCAGTGCAGATGAGGCGTTGCCACGGTCTCAGGAGTTCTATCGGAAGGAGATGGCCCAGGCAGGGAACATCTGAAAACTTGTCAAATCCACTGAAAACCAGAGTGAAGCCAGGCGGGGAGGGCCAGGGCAGCCCCAGGGAAGACAGGAGCCCCTGTGTAGCCTCTCTGGTGTGGTGTGTGGCCAGGTGTGACCACCGTCAAGGGCACGGCCACCTTCACCCACACGCGGCAAAGCCAAGTGCTGGCTGCTCTCCCCGGCCGAGTCTCAGCAGCCCGTTTGCTAACTGCCCCAGCTTCGTGTGCACAGCTAATGCTGTGTATCCAGCCCCGCACCCACCTCCGGGCTCGGCTGCAGCCCGGCATCCCCTGTGGGGCACACAGAGCCCCAGACCCTCAGATCAGAAGCCTGGTCTGGGAAGCAGTGCTCCCACACCAAGCCTTAGCCCTGGGTTTGGTGAAACAAATGTCACCCTCCTAAGCTTTTCAGGGGCAAAGGTTTTTGTAACGATTTCACAAACTCTGCCATCAAAAATAAAACCCCAAAAGTTTAGTTTGGTGAAACAGTTTCACAAAATTCTACAATGGATATGGATAGTTTCCTTTTATTTTCTTGAGATGGGGTCTCACTGTCACCCAGGCTGGAAAGCAGTGTCAAAATCATGGCTTACTGTAGCCTCAACCGCCTCCTACCAACCCCGGGCTCAAATAATCCTCCCACCTCAACCTCCCAAAGCAAGTAGATGGAACTAGAGGTGAACACCACTACACCTAACTTTAAAATATTTTTTGTAGAGACAGGGTCTCCCTCCCTGTTGCCCAGGCTGATCTGGAACTCCTGGGCTCAAGTGATCCTCCCACCTTGGCCTCTGTGTTGGAATTACAGGTGTGAGCCACCACAGCTGGCTGGTTTCCCTTTAAGTGGCACTTTCTGGCCATAATGACTGCCTGGGAGGAAACAGTTATCATCTTCATGTTGTTAGAAGCCTCTGCCAGTGAAAAAATGAGAAATGTGAACTTCCTCCCTTCACTGAAGCTAAGGAAGCCTTTATAAAGCAAAGATTCTAACGAGGATGTCTCTCAATCTTCAAACTTTTTTTTTTTTTTTTTTTTTGAGACAGTGTCACTCTGTCACCCAGGCTGGGTGCAGTGGTGCAATCACGGCTCACCACAGCCTTGACCTCCTAGGCACCCACCACCACAGCCAGCTAATTTTTAAATTTTTTGTAGAGATGCCGAGGCTGGTCTTGAACTCCTGGGCTCAAGTGATCCTCCTGCCTTGGTTTCCCAAAGTGCAGGGATTACAGGTGTGAGCCACTGCACCTGGCCTCAAATGGGTTTTGTAGATAAATAAGAACTGTGGTTTTATTTTTCTTCTAATGTTTTCTTTAATGCACGTGTGTCTTCCCCGAGGTTCATCCACAGCGCTTGCGCACAGCCCCGAGGCCTCTTTCCTTTCACCAGCATCGGAAACACCACCCAGCGTTACTCCAAGACTCTGCACAAGGTAGGCCGGGCGCGGTGGCTCCCGCCTGAAATTCCAGCACTTTGGGAGGCCTTGGCAGGTGGATCACCTGAGGTCAGGAGTTTGAGACTAGCCTGGGCAACATGTTTAAACTCTGTCTCAAATAAAAATACAAAAACTAGCTGGGCTTGGTGGCAGGGGCCTATAATTCCAACTAGTCAGGAGGCTGGGATATGAGAATCACTTGAGCCAGGGAGGTGGAGGTTGCGGTGAGTCGAGATCATGTCACTGCACTGCAGCCCAGGCGACAAGAGCAAAACTCCAAAAGATTCTCAACTGCCCAGTCAGCTGAATGCAACTTCCACTGGCCTGCACAGCAGCGTCCTGGGGACCGCCCTGCTGACAAATCCTTGCCCTCAACTAGGCTACCTCCCCAGGGCAGCTTCCCACAAGGGGAACCCTGGCCTTGGCGGCTCCTTCCTCGGATCACAGATGTTTGGGAAAACTTTTCCGCCTTATGGGAGAATACGGTTTCTATGGTGCTCTAGCTGATGACTATGTCCTTAAAAAAGGAATAAAAATGAGCTTTAAGCAATCACTCCATCAACACATTAAAAAAATAGGTTTAATGCAGGTGGTTCATCTCATGACGAATTCACAGGCACTGGGGACAGCAGGCAGCCAGGTGCTCAGAGTGCACCACGGTGCCGCCCCTCCCTGTGGCGCTGGCACCCAGCGAGCAGCACCGCCAGCCCCGCCTGCCATTCCTTCACCCTCTGCCAAGGGGCTTGGGCGACTCTGAGTAACACATTAACAAAAAACAAAGCTTCTTTGAGGAAACAGCATGACTTAGTGCAAAAGATTCTTTGCAGCAAGAAATGAGACCCCCGAAGGGAAGCTCCCTGCCCACCCGCCCGGGACCTGGATGCAGCGAGGCTCCTCGAAGGTCATCCACAGAAGCTGCCAACAAATCAGAGGGCACGGTTTATGGCCAATTATTTTTTGCTTTCTCTACCTGATTTAGGCTCTCTCAAAGTTTTTCTTCCAGTGGCACACAACTGTCCTTATGGCTCCTGGGCCACTGGTCTACCTGGCAGGGCAGGGTGACAGGGTCCATCCATGCCCAGATGTGGGGACATGGACTGCGGTGAAGCTAGCTAGGGCCGCCATCTCAGCGCCGCAACCTGCGTCCTGCTCTAGGGCGGCCTCTGTCGTGGTCCTGTAATCATCATTCAGGGCACCCTCCCATCCGGCCCCAAAGTCACACAGCCGTGGGCAGTCGCCATAGTGACGCAGTGACTACAAGGCTGAGGAGCAGAGCGAGGGGTCCTGGGTGAGAGCCTGGCCCACAGTGGCCGCCCTCCCTGAACACAGGCACTGAGCCCTCCAGCCCCCTGCCCGTGCTGTCATCAAGAACCTCCAGTCACTGGAGGACAGTGTGGGCAGAACCTTGGCATATGCCAGGGGCTGCAAGAGGCTGCTGGTGCCACACAGGCTCCAGGTCAGTGGTCGCAGCACTGAGGCCTCTGCTCCCTGCTCCAGACACTCGGGACATACAAGTCTCCATCCCAGCTCACTGCAGCCTCCATCTCCCAGGCTTTCTTTGAGAGTGTTCCCTCAAATAAAGAGGCCCAATCCACCACCCCCACCCCCAAGAAAAGCCAGAAAGGAATGGAGATGCCTCCTCAGAAATCCACAGATTCTGCAGGACATTCTGACAGCCCTCTCGGAACAGGCAGACAGGCCGGTGTTGCTGGAGTCAATCCCCTGGCTCCTGGGGTTCCCCCAGGCCAGCCCTGAGCTGGGAACCTGCTGAGGCCCCTCCCATCTGAGCCCCTGGGGCCCCCTGAGAGACTGCATCTACACAACCAAGGAGACCCTGAAGGCTGGCCTGGGACTCAGGACCCACAGCCCTTCAGGGTGACAGAAGGCAGTGTCAGGCCTCAGGCGGCCCCGCGCAGAGTAAGCAGCTTTGTGGCAGTGTGGTGTGTCAGTGAGGGGAGCCCTCTGGATTTGCTCCTGGGCACACAGCCCTCTGTGTCCAGGGGTCTCCCAGGGTGACATCTAAAGTCCCTGGCAGGTGTGGTCCTGGAGAGAGGCCCACAGAGAGGCGGAACAGACGGCCCACCCCAAAGTACAACCTGAAAACCTGTGAGTGGGAGCCACCAGTAGGTGGGTGCCGCCCCTGAGAGTGCAGGAAAGGAGGGTGGGCACAGGAAGCCAGCCTAGGGGCGGCACCCGCACCCCCACCACGTAAGTCTCAGCCCTTTCTTTTCTCTCCGTAGGCCCGAGGCAGCGGCCCCTGCCTGCGGGATGGGCAGAAGGGAAGGCACTGGCCAACCGCACCCTTGGAGAGAACACAACCACAGGCCAGGACGATGAATCCAGCTCGCGCCCACGGCCCTCACATGTCCACGAAGACCATGAAGCACCAGCCTAGGCCCCCCACTAGCAGCATGGTGACGTGGATGCCGTAGATGAGCAGCTCGTTCACCAGGCGGAAGTCCACGCGCCGGCGGCCCAGCAGCAACAGCAGCACCGACAGCTTGCGCTGGAAGCGCAGCAGGACGCGCACGCCCAGGTACTGCAGGCAGAAGAGGGCGGCCAGCACGCCCCAGAGCGCCGCGGTGAACAGACTGCAGCTGAAGTAGAGCAGGAAGCGGATGAAGCCGTACAGCCAGCGCGTCTTGATGTACACGTCGAAGTTGTTGTACTTGGTGCGGGCCAAGTGGGAGGCGCGCACGGGCCCGCAGGCCGCATGCAGGCAGGTGGTATGCGGACCGTGGAAGGAGCGCACCCGCCGCGGGATGGGCATGACCGGCATTGGGCCCCGGCAGTGGCGTCCAGGCGCGGTCAGCGTAGGGGTCATGGGCGCCTAGGCCTGGGAGCCCGCAGCTGAGCCTCAGAGGCGGCGTTGGCCTGTGGGGAGAACCACAAAACCCAGGTCAATGTGAGGACGCCATGCGGATCCCTCCCCAGGCATCAGCGGGTGAAGGCAGACAAACTCCAGTGCTTGGACTTTGGGAAAACGGAGTCCAGAGCGGGATCTGCGGGCGCTCCTGGGCTTACTCTTTTCTCAAAACCCTCCCAAGGATACTTCCAAGGGCCCCACCACCTGCTAAAGCCAAAGTGCTTGCTCTAGGCCTTTGGGGCAGTGGCGGGAGGTGGGGGGGGGGAGGGGGTGGTGGTGATCAATGCCAAAATGGACGGCAAGGCGCTAGAGTGGCTTTTTCCCACAGGATCCTCGCAGCCCCCGACTCGCTGGACCACCCTCTGCTCTTACGCAGTTTGCCCGTTACCGCCCTGGCCTTCCGCGGCTGCCTGACCAGGGCTGGCAGCATCTGCAAGAAGCCACCACGGGGCCGGGAAAAGAAACAAGTAAACTGAGAACGAGCCCGAGGGCAGCTGCCTCCAGCAGCCTGACGAGTGCTGGGGGCCAAATGGACGGCTGGGGGGCCCTGGGGTCACCTTGCCGGGTCTGAACCCTGCCACTGTCCTTCCCTAGCAGTGACCTTGGGCAGATCACCTGACCCCAAGACGGCTCCTGTGTTGTACCGTGGGAGGGAAGGGGCTGGCAGCGGCCCTACAAACCGGGCTGCAGAGCGGACCCGGCATCGGGCTCTCTAGCTTCGCCGAGCAAACGCCGTTTAGAGCTCGCCTAAACACTCCGTGGAGCGGAATGAACTCAAAGGTCAGGACGTATAAAACTGGAGAATGAAAGCTGGTAACAGAACAGGGGACTGTAGCCAAGGGCTTCGTTCGCCGTGGGGACCGGGCCAGGGCGGAGGTGGGAGGGGCCGGGGCCGCCTGAGCCTCCCGCGCCGCAGGGCCCGGTTCCTTCACGCGGTGCGGGGGCCAGAGCCGCCCTGTTTAAGGCGGGCGTCGGCCTGGAGCTCGCCGCGGCTGGAACCCTCGCCATGGCGGCGCCCCTCAAACACCGCTCGGCGGGGCTGTGTCCCCGCCGGCTCTCGCGGTCCGCACTCCGCTCGGGTCCCCGTCTTTCCACAGACGCCCGCTAGGCCCGGGCCACGGGCCAGGACCGTTTCCTCTGGGCCGCAGAGACGCGATGGGCCCCGGGCCTGGCCCACGCGTCGTGAGAACCGGGCCTGCGCCGCGTCGGGCCCCCGGCTGCAGAGCCCCTGCCGGAGCCACTTCCAGGTCCCGCGCCGCGCGTTGCCCTGGAGACGGCCCCGCCGAGGCCGGGTTCCCGCCCGCCGCTCACCCGGTGCCCTCTCCGCGGCGGCGCCGGCGTCCCGGACTTCGGGGCCGGCCGGCGGTGCTCGGGGCCGGGCCTGCGGGCGCCCCTGTCCCTCGGGGCTCCGTGCGCAAGGTGGCCGCATGGTGCCGGGGCGCGCCTCTGGGGGTCCGGCGGGGCGGCTGCGCGGGTGGCTCACGCGTCCCGGGCTGGGGTCGCCCGGCAGAGGAAGGGGCGCTCGGGCGCAGCCGCCGGAGGTGTTTGGCCCAGCGTGGGAGCCGTAGCGCCGTCCCTCGACGGCCACCGTAGGGCGGCCTCACGCCCCCTCCCCCCGCGCCGACCGAGCCGCGCCTCCCTTCCCCCTGCTCCGGGCCGCGCTGGGCGTCCCGGACTCGACGCTTCTCGAGGGCGTGCGCCCGTGCGTGCGCGCACACACCGTGAGCAGTCCGTAGCGCCCTCGCCCCCGTCGGCGCCGCGCCTGATGCTGCGCAGGCGCAGATAGCTGGCCTGCGCGTGCCCGTCCTGGGCAGCGCCTCCGCGCACGCGCTGCCGCACTCCGAGGCAGGCCAATGCGCCCGCGCGCTCCCGCGGCGTGGTGTTCTGGTTGCGCAAGAGAGCTTGACCGTGGTCCTGGCCCCCGCCTGCAGAGTCTGCGACCCGGCGCGGTGCTGCCGGGCTCTGGGGTGGGGCCGGGCCCCGGGGGAAGCCCCCTTCTAGGCGGGGCTGAGCGGCCCAGGGCCCGGGAGCAGGTCTGGTCCTCGCAGGGCCGTGTGCGGAGGTGCCTGCGCTGCCCGGGCCTGGGGATGGGAGGACTGGGCGGCGGCAGGAATGGGGGCGCCCCGGGCTGCAGGAGGGCGGGGAGGGGTGGGGGCGGCAGACGCCACGCGGACCCGGGTGACAGGGAGCGGGCGGGTGGCGGCGAGGCCCAGTGGGCCGTCGGCGACGCCAGCAGCCGCCCCACGCCCACCAGTGAAGGAAGGGCACCTGCGATAGTGTCACTGCGCCTGGTCCGTGCAGGCTGGCGGGTGTCCTCGGGGTTTCCCAGCAAGGAGAGTATTGGGGAGCACTCCTGGGTGTGGCTGCTCGGTGGGACGGGAAAGGGAAGGCAGGGTCGCAGCTCCCGGGGCGACCGGAAAGTGGGTGGCCCTTCAGATTCGTGGCACTGAAACAAGGAGCTGCGCCTACCGGGCCGACCAGCTGAGATGGAGCTGGTCCTTTGGACCAGGGCTGCCATCCCTGCCGCGGGACAGAGAGCCGCCTTTACCCGGACATCTGGCCGAGCAAAGGCCACCAGGAGGTAGCACAGCAGAAAGGCCAAGAGCCTTTTTCTTTACCGATGGCTGGAGGCAAATATTCCAGAAGAAACAGGTGTCAGGGGAAGGTTGGCTCACGCCTGTCACTCCACTGCCTGGGGAGGTCGAGGCAGGGCCATCACTTGCGCCCAGAAGTTTGAGACCAGCCTGGGCAACATAGTCTCTACAAAAAAATTAAAATCAGTAAATAAACAGATCTCCTTTCTTTCTCCATAGCCCCGTTGCTGGTTCACCTCTCTGCCTCCTCAGATGTGAGGCAGATCCGCACGTTTAACCATTGAGATAAGGCCAGTTGTGGTGGCTCACACCTGTCATGCCAGCCTCAGATCTCTTGTGCCCAGGAGTTCCACACCAGCCTGGGTGGCATGGCTGGCAACATGGCCTCCACAAAAATAAATACTGCAAAATTTTTAAAATAAAAACATTGAGGTAACAAAAAGCACCTTGATGCCTGCCTTCATTTTTTGTCTTCTGTTTTAAAGACCACTAGAGACAAACCAAAGAGAATTCTCGCCTCCCATGCGGCTGCTGGGACACCGGCACCGAGAGATGGCACCCGTGGCCAGGAAGAGGGTGGTGTGTGAACCAGGTGGTCACCCGTCACTCTGGGCTGCTCTTATGCTGGTGAGGGTGGTCGCATGTCTGTGGGTCAGGGTTCACACCTGGCCCATCTGGTGGCTGTGCCATTGGAGGAGCAGAGCCACAGCCCCCTCCTGGCTGTGGATTTCCCTCGCCCTCCCTGCCCTGCAGTCCCCTGGCTCCAGCTCTGGATTAGACGGCCCAGGCATCCACCCACACTGCTGCTCTGCTCAAGGTACCAGGACCCAGGAACAGCAGAGCCCCCACCCTTGAGACACTTCCTATCTTGTGACAGCGAGAGGCCGAGGGGCAAGTGACCAGAAAGGGTGGCAAGTGTCTCGTCAGACATGGTCTTCATACAGGGAATGTCCCGAGACTGCTGGGCCAGAACGCCCTCCAGTGGGCCAGCATCGCCCCAAGCCAAAGGCCAAGGAGGTCCCTTGGCGGGTGTGGCCCTCAGAACGAGCTGCTAATGAGGAGACCTGTAAGAGAGCAGCCAGCTAAGGCTGTGGCTGACCCTGGCTGTACCCGGACCCTGGAGCGCCGTACAGCCGGGGCGGACGCTGGTTGTGTGGGGCTTGAGGCTCTGTGGCTTGAGGGACCTTCCTTAAGAAAACAATACAAAATTACAAATAAAACATTCATTACAGGCCTTTGAAGCTTCTGCTGCTAACCTCAGGGTCAGGTGAACCCACTGCCAAGTGTACCCAGAAGACGGCCCCCCAGCCTTAGTCAAAAGTGGTTCGCAAAATCATGTCTGGTGTGACCCCCTTGTCAACACAAACATATCCTCAATGTCCGTTTCTGGGTGAAGTCCTGGAAGCAGGTAAGTGTTAGCAGAGGTTATCTGTGTGTGGTGGGATTAGAGAAATTAAGACATTTTACTTTTTTTTTTGTTTAACATTTCTGTACTTTCTGATTTTATGTTTTCAGCATGACCAAAAAAAAAAAAAAGCTAGATTTGGACAAATAAAAAGAAGTGCATGTCAGTGGAGTGGCCTGGACCTGCTCCTGTGTTAGGATATCCAGCAAAGCGGGGGCCCTCACTCGCCAGTACCCCAGGCTGGGCCCCTGATCACGTGTTCCTCCCTGCAGGAGGGCTCTGTGTCCTGAGTTAGTTCCCAAAGGCTGCAGCCACCCCTCATCACCTGTCTGTGTTGGTGGTCCCATACTCTCTGGTCTGCCGTCTGCTCCGCCAGTCCCTGCTGGCCCCGAGTGGGGATGGCCACTCCAGCCGTGAGGGTGGCGTCCTGGGCTGAGCCTGTTGCCTGCTGCCCATTGCTTCCAAGGTTGGGATATCACTTGGGGTAAGGGGACAGTGAAGGGACAGTGAGAGGGGCCCTGGTTACCCTTTCCCGGGAGAATGAAAATTTCAGTGCGGACTTATTATTTTACTTCAACAGAGGTGTCATGGTCGGGGAAACACTTCACGTGCCTTGGATTAAAGGGCGAGTCCTGTCTGTGTGCCTTGAATTTCTGTTTGGAGAATCTGCCAGCTCTGCACCCATGGAAGGGCCTGTGACCCAGGGGTGGGTTCTGGTCTTTGTTCTGGCAGTTGGGGTTGCCCTTCCCTGACTGAACCCCTAGAACCCGCCAGCCTCCCCTAACTCCCTGTGAAGCCAGGGTGCAGGGCAGGAGACTGCAGCCCCCTACAGGGGCTTTTTCTCTCTCTCTGCCCCTCCTCCGCCTTCCAAGCTCCCACTGCTTTCCGGACCCAGCTCGGATGCCCCATCTCTGGGAAGCGCTTCCAGTCCCCTGCTGCCCCTTCCCTCACACCCCCTGTCCCCGGGTGATGAGGGGCATCTGAATGCTCCCACCTCCCCCTCCTCCGCATGCAAAGCCGACCGTCTGTCGGTGACCTGTGTCTCCCCTGACCCAGTACTTTCTTGCTGTGGCCACCGTGAGATGGGTTTTCACCTCGTGACCCAGTCCATGCATGCACAGCTCAAGTGACTTCTCAGGACAGTGCTTTCCTCCCCGGCCGCTGCTGCTTCTGCTCCTTTGCCCACTCCCTGAGTTCTGCACCTTCGGCTCTGTCGCCCCAGGACTTCCGTGTTCTGGGGATTTGCCGAAGGCTACCCTGGCACATGAGGTCCAGTCGGGTTTTCCATCAGCCTCCAAATCCATGTCCCCGAGCTCCAGCCGGGTCCCCATCAGCCCCTCCCGTCCTTGTCCCCACTAGGCCTCCCGCCATGCTGTGGGCAGTGGCCCAGCGCCATCTGCTGGGCTAGTGCCCACAGTGCCGCCAAATGCAGGAGGGACATGTGGCTCCAGGTTTGTGGGAGACTTTAAGTTGGGGCCTAATGTGGCACTCGCTGCCAATGCAGAGCCAGGCGAGACCCCCTGGCTGCTCAGCCTAGAGCACTTGTCAGGCCTTTGCAGGGACAGCGAGCCAACCCCTGCTTGGAAGGAGCACTTTCCCCACCGAGGCTGGCCCAGGCCATGTGCTGACAAAGTGGGCTGAGTGCGTGGAAAGAGTGCCACTTCTGGGTGTGGGGCGGGTTGGAGCCCACCCTAACCCCTCCAGCACCGTCCCTCTGCCCCTCCACTTGCTGGGGCTGGGGGCAGAGGATGGGGTCACTGTGGGGATGTCATCTAGCCAGTTGACTTCAGGGCCCCGGCAGGGAGTGGCTCTTGCTGCCAGGACAGCAGATGCCTAGAGAGCAGAGTCCTGGTCTCTGACATCAGCTGCCGTGCAGGATTGGGGCCAGGGGAGGGGAAGGGGTGGGAGAGCATGGACGCCTCCAGGGTCATTTAGCTGGGCGTTGGACAGGGCCAGTGCGACTTCAAGTTCACTGACAAAGCCCCCGCCACATCTCTGGGCGGGGGTCCTGCGGCACCGTGGAGCCGAGCCACTCCAGAGGCCAGTGAAGGAGACACAGAGCACAGGAGCCCAGTGTCCTCCCGGCTGCGTGGACGTCTCCACCCAGGCCTTTCCAAAGCCACCCTGCCACTTACCCAGCAGGAGACCAAGCCAGTTCTTTCCCGCAAAACTGGGCTGCCGCCGTGACTGTCCTGCAGCCAGACAGAGGCCTGAGGGAGGCTGCGTGGTTTCCACACCGAGGCGAAAGCAGCCCCGGGCACCCCCTGCCTCCTGCACACTGCCTCCTCTTAGCTCCCAGCGTGGACAAGCCTCTGGGGACCAGAGCACCCACCACCCTGCACCTTCCCAGCTGAGCCCTAGACAGCGTGGAGCAGAGAAGGCCTGCCTGGCCCTTCCCCACAGACTATTTGAGTGTAACCAAATGGTGGCTGTTTTGTGGCACCAAGTCTGGGGTGGTCTGTGATGTGCCCAGATGGTTTGAGAGAAAGAACGTGTCACTTCAAATCCTCACGGCCGCCTTCAGGATAAACAGCTTTGCCTCCCCTGGCAGATGTCCCCATGTCGGGCAGACATTTTATTCGCCACAGAAATAGCAGACTATTTATGGACAGCTGTGCAGAGTGGCCCAGAGCAAATGTTCCAGACCCAGCCTGCGCGACGCGACTCCCAGCTCTACCACTTCCTCGCCGTGGGCAACATTTCAGCCTCTCTGGGCCTGAAACCCCAGTCTGTCCGCGTGGGGAGGACAGGCTCCTTGCCCGTCTTCTTGGGGGCTCTGGACTTCTCCGGGCAGCAGACCCTCAGCCTCCTAATGCAAGTGGCCTCCTAACACCCAGACTCAGATTACAGAGGGGGCTTAGGAAGCCTGCATTCAAGGTTAGCACTCACCTTGGGCTCAGGCCCTCCCAGTGCCACCGATGTCCCTAGACCCGGGCCTGGGCTGTATTGTCTCCTGTGCTAATTTCACAAAACACACAACTCATACTCCTGTTGATTGAACAGTTTCATGTTGACAGCAGTGAAGATTTGTGGCCAAGTTTATCATTACCCCAGAGCGTGGACGATTGGTATGGCTCCGAGGAGCTCACACGGGGGATATATTTTATGGCACGCTTGGAAGACAAACATACGCATTTATATGTCACTTGTTGCAATATAAATGCTAACTTGTACTTCTTTCAAAACTTTTAATGAATTGTATACATTCTGGAAGATTTACAGGGTGAATGGGATGGCTCGAAATTTAAACATATTTGTCACGTTGGCAATAGCATCAAAAAAAATCTGGAAGATATTGCATTCAGAAATAATTCATAAAAAGATGTATCTTAAAAGAGGTTTATTTTGGTCTTTAATGGCTGATGGGTGCCCCCCTGCAGGATTTAAAGTTAAATTATGCAAAATAAAAACCAAACCTTATAATACTTAATCAAACATGCATAAAACTGTCAGGCCCAAATAAATTCTCTCAATTAACTTGCTTCAGATTGTGATTACATTCGATAATTTAATCAGCCCCAGAATAATCTAGAGGCTGGGAAGTGATGAATCCTGTGAACAGCAGCCCAGCGGGTATGGGACACCAAGGCTGGGGCGGAAGGCCTTCCGAGCTGGGCACCGAGAATCAGCTCTTTCCACCTGAGGAGCTGCTGCGGTCACTCCCTGACGTGGAGGTAGATTCTGTCAGCCGGGCACAGGAGTTGACTTCACTGCTGTCTGGGGACGGCCTGGGGCAGCCTCCTGAATCAGCCAGACCTGGGAAGCACCATCCGGAAAAAGCTCCGCTCTGGTTTTGCTTGGCTCCACCAACCTCGGCCTGCGTCCCCGTGTCTTTTCCAGAACAATGAGAACCCAAATGTGCTCAGAGTGGCTGTTTCCATCCACGTCACCCCTCAGAGCCCGCCGTGCCTACCTAAGGTTCCTGATTAAATCAGGATTATGTCTTCTTCTGGGGGAAGGGGCCTGTCTCCACACTATGAGCTGGAGGCGGCCCCTGTGCTGTGGGAACGGAGCCTCTCGGGCACCCGTGGCTGTGCCCCAGGCGTACTCAGCTGCTGCAGAAGGCCGCCCCGTCTCGCAGGAACCCCAAACCCAGGCAAACTGCAGTGACACCAGGAGACCCACACAGGGGTTTGTGCTTAAAAATGGGATCAAAGTTTTGTGGGTGTTATTGTAAAATTTAGCGAATCTAATTCAACCAGAGTCAAACCTGCTTGTTGTATCATTCTAGTGGATGAGGAAGAGATAATACAGAGAGAGACAGAGAGACAATACAGAGAGAAAGAGACAGAGAGAGACAATACAGAGAGACAGAGAGAGACAATACAGAAAGAGACAGAGAGAGACAATACAGAGAGATAGAGAGACAATACAGAGAGACAGAGACAGAGACAATAGACAGACAGAGATAGTACAGAGACAGAGACAATACAGAGAGAGACAGAGACAATACAGAGAGAGACAGAGAGAGAGACAATACAGAGAGAGACAGATAATACAGAGAGACAGAGACAATACAGAGAGACAGAGACAGAGAGAGACAATACAGAGAGACGAGACACAGAGACAGAGAGAGTCAATACAGAGAGACAGAGACAGAGAGAGACAATACAGAGAGTCAGAGAGATAATACAGAGAAACAGAGAGAGACAATACAGAGAGAGAGACAGAGAGAGAGAGACAATACAGAGAGAGAGACAGAGACAGAGAGAGACAATACAGAGAGAGAGACAGAGAAAGGCAGAGAGAGAGAAGAAGAGGCAGAGAGAGGGACAGAGAGACAGAGACAGAAACGAAAGAGATGGAGAGACAGGGAGGAGTGGTGGGGTTGGTACTCGCCTTTCTGAGCTGGTCGTGGGCTGAATCACTGGCGCAGTCCGAGGCCCTGGCTGCTGCCTGAACCTACCTCGGGACCCCACCTCATCACCCCACCTCTTGGTGCAGGGTCTCCGTGAAGCCCTCCACACGCATCCCTGTGGGGCCCTGCGTAGATGGGGCTCCAGCCCAGCCCGGGACACTCAGCAGTGGCCCCTGCTCTCTACCTGGTGAAATGCTTTATTTTACTGAATTTCAAAATAGGACTCACAGGACATACACAGGCTTGCGTTCTGCCCTGCTTGACCTTATGGAATGAAGTGTTTTCCCAAGTCCAAGTACCCCTCATGAGTCTTGTTGAGTGGCCATGGTGTGTCCCAGAGCTCGGACACGTCATCATTCACCCCGTTGTTCTTCTCTGATTGGAGTGTGAGTTGGTGCCAACTTTTTGTTAATATAAATAATGCTGTGATAGACATCCCTGCACATGGGTCTGTGCACACCCACATTGCAAATGCCGACCTCCGGTTGGAGCTGCCGGTGGGGCAGACCTTTCTAAGGCTGCTGACACGTGCCCCGGCAAGCCCTGTGCTGCCCATCAGCCATGGAGAAACAGCCTCGCTGCCTCTCAGAAGACCCAGGGAGGGCGGGTGAGGCCGGCGGTGGCGGGACTGGCATCAGCCACTTCCAACGCAGGCAGCTGAGAGTGCCCCTTAGGGAGGAGATGGCAGGCTGAGGGGCTCAGGAGCATCCGTCTCTGGAAGGGAAAGCCTGGAGCCCATGGGGAGCTGCTGAGCTGTGACCTGGCTGGAAGCTGGGAGGGTGACGTCCCTGGAAAGGAGGCACTGGCATGCCGAAGCCAGGGTCAGGAGGCCAAAGGCCAAACCCCTGTGTGACTCTTCATGCCCACAGAGACTGGAGGTGGAAAGGTGGGTGCCAGGGGCTGGGGCGGGGGCTGAGCTTTCCATGTGGACAGAGCTTCAGTGGGGAAGATGGAGACTTCTGTAGACAGAGGGAGGTGACAGCTGCACAGTCATGTGAATGGGTTCAGGGCCACTGAACCATGGGCTTAACAATTGTAAGATGGGCTGGGCGCAGTGGCTCACACCTGTAATCCCAGCACTTTGGGAGGCCGAGGCTGGCAGATCACAGGTCAGGAGTTCAAGACCGGCCTGGGCAACATGGTGAAACCCCGTCTCTACTAAAAATACAAAAGTTAGCCAGATGCGTGCCTATAATCCCAGCTACTGAGGAGGCCGAGGCAGGAGAATTGCTTGAACTGGGACCTGGGAGGCAGAGGTTGCAGTGAGCTGAGATCGTGCCACTGCATTCCAGCCTATGCTACAGAGTGAGACTCCGTCTCAAAAAAAACAGTCACAAACAGTAAGTTGGCAAATTATGTGTATTTTACCACAATAAAAAGAAAGAAAAGAAAGGGGATCAAAAGGGACAGGCAGGGAGTGCAGGCAGAGGGTGGGGAGAGTGAGGAAGGCTGGAAGGTGACAGCGAGAGCCGTTTTCGTCCAAACTCCCAATTCCAGCATCTCTGGGCAGCTTCTGTTTGAGGAGAATTCAAGTAAACACTCTGCTGGGAAAGCAGGTCTACACCGGACAGGCTCTGGGACAAATGGAGGCCAGGACACATCCTGACGGGCATCCCCATGCCTGCCTCTGGAGCCTCCCAAGGTAACGGGTCCAGGCTGGGTCACTCACAGTGGACCAAGCAGGGCCACCATGGATGGACCCTGAGCCGTAGGTGGGATGACAGGTGTTCCCAGCGCTTCTAAGGCCACGGTGCAGCTGTTGCCGGAAACAGCCTCCCATCCTGCTCTGGCATCTGGGGCTCCAGAGGCCACTCACCCCCAGTGCAGGGACAAGGGGTGTCTTAGACTCTCCTCCTCACTGTCACTCCTGTCGGCCAATCTTGCTGTCATAACCTGTCTTTTTTTTTTTTTTTTTTTGAGACCAAGTTTTACTCTTGTTGCCCAGGCTGGAGTGCAGTGATGTGATCTCGGTTCACTGCAACCTCCGCCTCCCGGGTTCAAGTGATTCTCCTGCCTCAGCCTCCCGAGTAGCTGGGATTACAGACGTGCCACCACGCCCAGCTAATTTTTGTATTTTTAGTAGGGACGGAGTTTCACCATGTTGGCCAGGCTGGTCTTGAATTCCTGACCTCAGGTGATCTGCCCACCATGGCCTCCCAAAGTGCTGGGATTATAAGCTCGAGCCACTGTGCCTGGCCCCATTACCATTTTTTAAATGTAATTTTTTAGTAGATATGACATTTCCATGATTAAAGATCAAACCACATCCTGGCCGTGATTAGGAATGTATGTTTTCATTCCCCTTTTCTTTACTTCTTTTTTTTTTTATTGTGGCAAACAAAATGTATCGTCTTAACCTCCCAAGTGCAGGATTCAGTGTCACTGAGCACACTGACAGTCCTACACCCACCACCACCCTCCGTCTCCAGAACTCTCCATCCTCCCAATCTGAAGCTCTGTCCCTTGAAACACTCACTCCAGTCCCCTCCCTCCTACTTCCTGTCTCTGGCTCCGGGGACCCTGGGAACCCGTGAGTGGAATCAGAGCGTTTGTCTTTATTCATCCCACCCCTTGCATTCAGGCTGGAAGCACTCACGCCTCTGCAGTCAGGTCCCCAAGGCCTGGACAAGGGGTTCCTAGACTCTCCGTCCTGGAGCCCCTCTGCAGCAGAGCACAGGCGTCCTCACCCGCCTGCACAGCTTCGAGGCTCTCCCTGGGGGGATGGAGAGGGAGACTCTGGAGTCCCTGCTTGGCTGCTCAGGTACCTGCAGTGCCAACGCCTTTCCAACTATGACCTGTCCCCTCCCCACATCACACCCCACAGCGCTGGCCCCATCCCTCTAGATGCTTCCATGGTCCTCCGGCAGCTGCCTCCCACTCAGAGGGAACCTTCTTAAAGGCAAGCCTGACCCACAGGCAGGAGTCCAAGCTCCCTTCTGAGCATCTAGAGACTCTAGCTGAGCCCAGTCGTGGCTACCTGTGGCCAGGGACCATGCCCCCGACGCCCCTGAACCTCTGCCCACGTGGCCCCAACTTCTTGGCAGTCTCGCACCCCTGGCCTCTTCCTTTCATATCCCTCAAAATTCAGCTCAAGGCCTCCTCTTCCAGGAAGAAGCCTTCCTGATCGTGGGCTAGCCTCACCCAGTGCCTGTCCCAGAACCAGCTCCGGGGAGGGAGGGGCTGTTTGCACACCTGTCACTTGCTTTGTCACGCGCTCTCTTCAGGCAAGACTGTCCTGGTTGGAATGAGAGAAAGGCTCTCCAGGCATCTCCGACAAAAGGTTCTTGACAGCTGCACTGTGTCGGTTGTCCCGGGCAGGCCGCCGAATCTCACTGCTCTGTCCTCTGTCCTGGCAGGGGTCCTGGACACCGAGGCCAGGCTGGACCTGCCTCTAGGAGTGCTCAAGTAGGGAATGGGGCAGGCGGGGGTCTAGAGAAGGCCAAACAGGGATCAGGAAGGCGGAGGGCGGAGGGCAGGCCCGGAGGGAGCTCCCCTGGCAACCTGGAGTATGGGCCTGGGCCTGTGTGAGAGCAAGCCTCGGGCAAGGCTAATGGCCTTCTAGGCAGGGCTTGGGTGCTGGGGGAGGGGAGCCTGGGGGTGGTGCCGGATGTGGCTTCGAGACCGTGGATATGAAGTGCTGTGTCTCGGAGGTGAACGTGGGTGGCCCAGACAGGCTGTGGGCAGACCGAGCCCTCAGGGAGGCAGTGGTTAGTGCTGCCGGCAAAGTCGGTGTTTTCGACAGCAAGAACGGGGTGTGTCAAGGGGTGCTCTGCACTGCACGAAGCCCCTGCCACTGGTCCTGCTGACGCATCGTCTCCCTCTAGGTGGGAGTCCCACAGCCCTGGGACTGGCTCACGCTGTCCTCTTCTGGGGGCATTTGGGCTGCAGCTTGGACACAGCCTGGTCATCTTCCCCCTGGGCAGGTCCACCCTGCCACCTGCCTCCCAGCATCCGACTCAGCAACTGGACATGAGAAGACACTGAATGAATGTTTGTCTTTGGGGTCTTCCCAGACACAGAATGGGGTGGGCCAGCCAGCAATGGCCTCCAGTGTTCTGGGGTCTCTGGAAAGTTCTTTCCATTCGGTCTGTGGGGCAGGATGGAAGAGTTCAGACAGGAGATGGTCCCATAAAAGCATGGCCCGTGTGAGCAAGCGAACCCTGATTCCTGACACTTTCAACTTCATCACCAGGCACGGACCCCTGAGATCAGGCGTCCCGTGTCCCGGAGGCCGAGGCTGGAGGAAGTGCTGCTCTGTGCAGTGTGTGTTTCGGGGGTGGTGAGTGTGTCTCTGATGGGCACAAGCTGAACATAACCCAGGCAGGCACCCCATTATCACAGAGGGGCAGCTGTGGCACACGCTGCTGTCCTAAAACCCAGTCTTCAGAAGTGTCGTTCTCATCGGTGGCTGGGTCTCCTGCCTCCCTGGGTGACACTAGGGACCAAATAACCCCTTCTCTTCCGTGGCTGCCTGCCCATGCCCCCTGGGAGGGCCAAGGCGCAGGGCTAGGGTTTGTGTTTTGGGGACACTCAAGCCCTCCTGCACAATCCGGACACTCAGGCCTCAGGCAGGGCGTGGACAGGTGGCCACTGCTGCCCACTCCTTCCAGCTGGACTGCCCCTCGCAGGCCCCTCGCCCCAGCCTTCTTCCTGTTTGAGGAGTGAGGCAGGTTGGATGCCTGCAGGGCCGCGTGGGCCTCTCTGCACGATCCCCGGAGACTGAGATCCGGAGGGCTAGCTCCCCTTCCCACTGCGCCCCGCGTCCCTGCAGGTAGGGGTGCGCGCCCAGTCGCCCGGTCCTGGGATGGAGATGGGAAGGGCCCGCTGCGGGGGTGCCTGGGATGCCCCCCCGCCACGAAGGCGTCGGCAGTTTGGGGGAACCGGCCGCCGCGTGGCCAGCAGGGGGCGTCCCCGGCCCGGGACCGGTGCCCGACCTCACGGGTCTGCGGCTCGGCTGGGTCCCCGCCTGGGTCCGGCTGAGTCTCCATCCTCCCTGTGCCGCTCCTGCACCCCGGCGCCCCCGGCTCTCTGTGTGCCTCAGTTTTACTCCTGGGGTCCGCTGAGCGGGAAGTGGAGCCCTGGCTCAGGAACCTCAGCCCGAGGCCGGCGCTGCTGCGGGAACCAGAACTCCCGAGGCGGCCCACGCGCAGGGCCGCTGCAAAGCCGGAATCCGCGGGCTCGCACCGCATGTTCGCGCGGTACCTGGGGCACGAGGGTAGAGGACATAGGAGCGTGTGGGCGTGGGCTGTGCCAGTGCCGCCCGGAAGGTCCCAAGAGCAGGGTCCACCGCGCCCAGAGCCTCCCCCGCCCCTGCAGCCGCCCCGCCCCTGCCCCGGTGCCCCCTCCAACTCTGCCACTTCTCGCATCCCCACCCCCGCCCCCACACCTGCCCCCACACCTGCCCCTACCCCTAAGCCTGCCCCGACCCCAAGCCCGCCCCTAACTCCAGGCCGCCCCCGCAGCCGCCGCGCCTGAACCTGCCCCCGCCCCCGCCCCCCGCCACCCCGCCTCAGCCCCGCCCCGAGCCCCCCCAGCCCCCCCAGCCCCCCCAGCCCCCCCCCCGCCCCGAGGCCCCCCTCCGCCTCCGCAGCCGCCTCGCCTGAATCTGCCCCCGCCCTCCGCCCTCCGCCCCCCGCCCCC
>CAUYQU010042076.1:0-96673 GCA_963574635.1 Cheracebus regulus
CTGAGATGCCTCCAGTCGGATGGATAGGAACCAGCCTCTTTAAATACATTTTTTTAAAGGGTGTCTGAAAAACAAGTGAAAAGTTCCTTTATTGGAGAAAAAGGACAGCATCCAAGTTGGCATCAGATGTGGTTCCACAAGCCTGTCATATGGTGCTCTCATTCCTCCCCCGCGCTCCCCCCGCCCCGCCCCAGCTCCCACCTCCCCACCCCCATCCCAGCCCCAGCCTCTCTGTCTCTCTCTCTCTGTGCCCTTGGCCCGGGGCTGGGGGTCGAACAGGAGCTGCTGGGAAGCACCTTCCTCTCCAGGAGCTCCCACCTAGACAGACACAAGGCGGAGGTACACTGGCATATGAAGGGCAGAAAGACAAATGCAGAGCTCTCGAGCCAGCACACGCATTAAATAAGTACTTACATTATGCAAAAGCCAAGGCCCTCAACAAGGGGGTGAATGAAGAAGGGGGACAAGCAGGGCTGCGTCTCAGACTAGTTTCCCCAGTTTTCACTCTGCCAATTTCCAACCCCCGCCTCCCTACCCCGCAAGCATCCTCCCATTCCCTCCCAGATACCAAGCGCTGAGCGCAGGTGGGAGCCTCGGACCCAGAAGGCTGGGCGCGGAGGGGGCGTGGCCTACGCCAACATCGGGGGCGGGGCCTGGGTGGGGCTTAGCCGAGGCGGGGCCCACTCGGGAGGGGGCGGGGCGAGCACAGAAGAAAGAGCCTTAGGGGCTACTTTGCTACTCCTCGCGTCTTCTGCTATTTCATCGTAGCCTTAACAACTGGCATCTGTCGCCTTCGAGATGCTCCTAAAGTCACTGCTTTGGGAGAATCTGTTCAAGAGACCTGCTTTCTAAAAGCAATGACATCAGCCCAGCAACGTGATCTGTGTTGTCCTTGAAGGATTAACAGCTCTTTTGGGTCTCCCAATAATCCTGGGAGGTAGCTAGGGCGGGTGCTGTTGTCCTCATCTCCACACAACGACCTATGAAGTGCATGTCGGGGCCTTGATTTTACAGGGGAAGAAACTGAGGCACAAAGAAACGAAGCTACTCTCTCGAGATCTGGCAACAACAAAGTCAATTTGAAGCCAGGGGCTTCTGACTTGTTCTTCAGCATACCCACGAGGACGTGTACTTTCTCCCTCCCACACGCCCCTCCCATCCATAAGTGCACACAGGTACTGAGTAGGAGGGGCAGAGTTGAGTTTATACTGAATGAGTGTGCATCCAGACCGTCACTAAGCCCTCTTGGTTTTGCCTGACACACGTGGCTCACATCTTCCCACTTCTCTCCACTCCCACGGTGTGCCCCCTGGTGCAGGCCACCTGCATCTCCCTCCTGAACCACTGTCCTCACCTCATCACTGGCCTTTCTCTTAATGTTGTTCCCACTCCCATCCACTCCCCACCAGCAGCCATAATCACCGATGATGGTCCATCCATACCCCGCATCAACTGTCTCTCTAGCACTTTTTTTTTTTTTTGCAAAGATATGGTTTCCTTCTGTCACCCAGACTGCAGCGAAGTGGTGTGACCATAGCTCACTGCAGGCTCGAATTCCCGGACACAAGCAACACTTCTGCCTCAGCCTCTTGAGTAGCTGGGACCACAGGCGCTTGCCCCCATGCCCAGCTAATTTTTATTTTTGTAGAGATCAAATCTCATTATGTTGCCCAGGCTAGTCTTGAACTCCTGGCCTCAAGCCATCCTCTTGGCTCGGTCTCCCCAGTTGCTGGGATTTACAGGTGGAAGCCACCACCATCTTTTTTTTTTTGAGATGGATTCCCGCTCTGTCATCCAGGCTGGAGTGCAGTGACACAATCTCAGCCCACTGCCACCTCCGTCTCCCAGATTTGAGTGATTTTCCCGCCTCAGCCTCCTGATGGGATTACAGGTGCCTGCCACCACGCCTGGTTAATTTTAGTGGAGACACTGTTTCACCATGTTGCCCAGGCTGGTCTTGAACTCCTGACCTCAGGTGATCCACCCACCTCGGCCTCTCAGAGTTCTGGGATTACAGGCATGAGCCACTGTGCTTGGCCAGGTCCAGAAGTTTTCCATCACCCCAAACAGAAATTCAGTATCCATGAGCAGTCACTTCCCATTCTGCCTTCCCCCTGGCCCCTGCCAACTGCCAATCTGCTCTCTATCTCCATAGATCGCCTATTCTGGATATTTCATGTAAGTGGAATCCTGCAATGTGTGACTTTTGTGTCTGGCTTCTCCCACTCAGCAACCTGTGTTCAAGGCTCATCCACACTGTAGTGCCAGTCAGTGCTTCTTTTCTTTTTGTGATTCGGTGCTGTTCCATTGCCTGGATGGACCACATTTTGTTGATCCATCCACTGGCTGGTGGTCATCTGGGTTGTTTCCACCTTTTGGCTATTGCAAACAGTGCTCTGTGAACATCTGTGGATAAGTTTTCATTTGAACATTTGTTTTCATTCATTTATTTACTTTTTGGAGACAGAGTCTCTCTCTGTTCACCAGGCTGAAATTCAGTGGTGCAATCTTGGCTCACTGCAAGCTCGGCCTCCCGGGTTCAAGCGATTTTCCTACCTCGGCCTCCCAAGTAGCTGGGATTACAGGAGTGCACCGTCACACTGGGCTAATTTTTGTATTTTTTGTAGGGACAGGGTTTCGCCATGTTGGCCAGGCTGGTCTCAAACTCCTGACCTCAGGTGATTTCCCTGCCTCGGCCCAAAGTGCTGGGATTACAGGCATGAGCCACTGAGGCCAGCCTGAATCTTTGTTTTCTATTGTTTGGGGTGTATACTTGGGAGCGGAACTGCTAGGTCATGTGATAACTCTGTGTTTAGCTTGTCACGGAACCTCCACACTGTTTTCCGCAGTGACTCTCCCATTTTACATTCCCACCAGCAGCACCAGGGCTCCAATTTTGCACATCCTTGCCAACCAACACTTGTTATTTTCCGTTTAAAACAATGTTTGCACCAGGCACACTGGCTCATGTCTATAATCCCAACACTTTAGAAGGCCGAGGCGGGTGGATCACCTGATGTCAGGAGTTCAAGACTAGCCTGGTCAACATGGCAAAACCCCATGTCTACTAAAAATACAAAAATTAGCCAGGCATGGTGGCACCCTCCTGTAATCCCAGCTATTCAGGAGGCTGAGGCAGGAGAATTGCTTGAACCCGGGAGGCGGAGTTTGCAGTGAGCCAAGATCACGCCATTGCACTCCAGCCTGGCAACAGAGCGAGACTCCCCATCTCAAAAAGAAAAAAAAAGTTTGCCATCCCCGTGGGTACACCTACCTCCACCTTTTAGACGGGATGGGGAGCGTTCAGGGTGGTATGGCCATAGAGTAGCTCCATCTTGTATTTCTCTCCCCTTCCTTCTTACTACACTGGACTTTCATGTCCCCAAATTGCCCCTGTCTTACCATGGACCTTGGCATACACAGTGCCTTCCTCCTTCCCATCCTCTTGCTGGGTTCTGCCCACTTGTAGTCAAGGGTACATCAGATCCCCCTCTGACAATGATCTGTCATGTGGCTTTCCTTTCACAGCTCCCAATTTGGTTGTAATTTTACATTTCCTTTTGCAATTACTGATTAATGTCCACCTTCTTGACCTGACTACAGCCTTCCCCTAGGAAGGGACCATCCTGCCTTTGCCACCCACTGCCTCCCCAGCACTTAGCACAGTCCCTGGTAGAGACTTTAGGGAGAGCAGTGGCACAATCATAGCTACTGCAACCTAGACCTCGAGGACTAATGGCAGCCTCCCGCCTGAACCTCCCAAGTAGTTGGAACTACAGGAAGACACAACCACGCCCAGCTAATTTATTTTTATTTTTCGTAGAGATGGAGTCTCACTATGTTGCCCAGACTGGTCTGGAACTCCTAACCTCAAGCAATCCTCCTTCCTCAACTTGCCAAAGCACTGGGATTACAGATCTGAGCCACCACACCTGGCCCCAGTTCTAAGATGTTAACCATGGATAAGCCTTCAGGAGAATCTCAGGCCCTGGCCCACTTCAATAAATATTTGGTGAATGAATGCATAAGCAATGAATGAGATCCAAGTGTGGATCCCATGATCTTATGAATTATCCTTTTCTTTTTTTCACTGATCAGTGGCACTAGCAGGCCTCAACAAGTTAGGAACTAAAAAACCTGCTTTGGGCTGGGTACAGTAGCTCACGCCTATAATCCCAGCACTTTAGAAGGCTAAGGTGGGTGGGTGGGTCACCTGAGGTCAAGAGTTCAAAACCAGCCTGGCCAACATGGTGAAACCTCATCTCTACTCAAAATACAAAAATTAGCCAGGCATGGCAGCGGGCACCTGTAATCCCAGCTACTCAGGAGGCTGAGGCAGGAGAATCGCTTGAACCCAGGTGGCAGTGAGCCAAGATCACGCCACTGCACTGCACTCCAGCCTGGGAGCAAAAACTCTGTCTTTAAAAAAAAAAAATCTTCTTTAGCCATAAGGAATTTGGAAACGGATGGCATTCTAGTTGCAGAATGAATACTCACTAATGTCTCCCTCCAGAGCCAGGGTGAATGTGGCTCCGGATTCTGAGTCTTGCATGGGAATTGTGTTGATGCTGCCTTGCAATGCTGCTGAAGCCCCAGGATCCTTGAAATATATTTGCTTGGTGTAAACATGACCTCAGCATGACAGGATGATCCTTGTGTTTGCCAAGCCATTAATTTTTATGTAATAACTACGACCACAACAAACTGCATTTCCCCTACGTTTCAAGTCGTTCTTAAGGTCAGGTTTGTGGGATTGTGCGAGACAAAAACCTTATAAACTAGAATATAGTGGTGAGTTTTCTGTGTTTACAGCCCTGTTCCTACATACGGCTCCAAAGGGCTGAAGACAGAGGATTAAAACTTCATGGAGCTACTTTTCTTCCGAGGAACTAACTCCAGATGCTTCCAACCATCTTTATCCTGCAAAGTCAAGAGCGGTCAGATGCCCATCCCAAAGACAGGGAAACAGAGGCCCAGAGCTATGACGTGACGTTGCTAGGGCCCCCACTGCTAAGGAAGCAACAGGCTCCGATGAGAAGCCCCTCCCACCTATCTTTCTAGCCCATGCACTCTCCATTAGCCTGATTAAAGCAATTGATTTATTCATTCTTAGTGGTTGAGAAGGAAAAAAAAAAAGAAACCAACATGCCATTTGTGTGATATAAATATCTCTGGAAAAAGCTAAAAAACATTGTGTCATACATATTTTCTTAATACCACAGTCAATCACACATGTCTGTCCAAGTGCCGTAGTCCATTAACCCAGGAGTGCAGGGTGGGGGATGTTTGGGGGTGGGGGTAATGGAGGGGACACACTCGGCAGAGACTCAGCTCCAGAATCCTCAGCCCCTGCATGGCAAATGTTGCCATGGACTAAATCTATGCTGGCTGTTTATTTTCTATTACCTATTGCCTTTGAAGAACCTTCTAGAAGTCTGAGAAACTTGATGTTGGGCAGGAAAGTGATAGGCAGGGATGCAAGGTTGCTAGGACACCCACTCCACCAGCCAGTTCGCAAAGAAAAAGACAGAGGTTGTCACTTTCTCACTCAGTGTACCCCATGGACTCACAGAAGAATTTAGATCACAGCGTGGTTCCTCTTCCTCCAACCCTACACCCCCATCATTAAAAAGCCTTTAATCCTGATGATTCACCTGTTAGGAATTTAGCCCAAGGAAATAATTAAAGACATATAACAAGATTTAGTTACAGGATATTCGTCACAACACATAGATTATGGTGAAAGATTAGAAGCAATCTCCAAGTCCAACCAACCATAGGTGATGGCTATGTAAGTTGTGTAGTTCATCTTTTAAAAACCTGCTCAGATCTCCAAAGAAAAAAGACTGGAAGGAAATTAACCAAGAGGGTCACAGAGATTGTCTTTGAGTCTGGGAATATGAATAATTTTTTTTTTCTGGAGTAAGTCCCTGTTTTTGGATGTTCTATTCAAAACCAACTTAAATTTGACTCCAATTGGCAGCTTTGTGACATCAGGAAGATTTAGATATCATAAAAGGAACAGGAAGGGGAACTCCATGAGGGAACCACATGTAAAGGTCTGAAGGGAGGTCGGGGCAGAGAGGAAACAGCCACGCTGGAGTGGAGGATTTCCACTGCTGCATGCTGGAACCACGTGAGGGAGAATTGTGGGCTGTGCACAGACTGTATTTTTTGAAAGCCAAGGAGAGGAAGGCACATTAGATATGACAGGCAATTGGGAGCCACTGTAGACTCTTGAACAAGAAAAGACACATGGGTTCCAAGGAAGACTGAGAAGAGACGGTCCAGGATGAGAGTGAGCGGGGAGTAAATCCGGTGGTGTCATAGTTCTTTCATGGACGGATCTGACTTTATTGGTTTTGGGGGTAAATGTTTCTGGAGAATCCTAGTACTCTAAATCTGCAACAAAGTTTGAGGTGGCTCTTGTTTAGGGATAGAACAAGCAGTTCAAAGAGTTACATTGTTCCAGTCATAAGGCAAGATGGCAGCCAAGTTGATACTGATCACCATCGGTCTTTATTCCTACCCCAGGCCAGCTTGTCTCTCTGTTGCCTCCTATCCCAATTCTAAGATTTTAAAAATTTTTCCAGAGACAGGATCTTGCTTTGTCACCCAGGCTGGAGTGCAGCGGCACAGTCATAGCTCACTGCAGCCTTGAACTCCTGGGCTGTGGCATCCTCTCACCTCAGCCTCCCAGGTAGCTGGGACTACAGGAACACATAACCATGCCTGGCTAATTTATTTTATTTTATTTTTATAATTTTGTGGAGACGGAGTCTCACTCTGCTGCCCAGGCTTGTCTGAAACTCCTGACCGAAAACAATCCTCGTGTCTCAACCTCCCCAAGCACTGGGATTACAGTCCCGAGTCTCTGCACCTGGCCCCAATTCTAAGATGTTAACCACATCTAAGCCTTCCAGGAGAACCTCAGACCCTGGTCCACTTCCTGGAGTCCCACCCAAAACTCTGTTTTTCCATTCATTGATTTATTCATGTAACACTGAACACTGAACATTCAAACACAGACGTGCTAAGAGTTAGGGTGGAGTGGAAGGGAGATAATGATGGCACACAGTAGGTGCTCAATAAATATTTGTGGAAAGAAAGAGGTAAGGAGGGAAGAATAGTTCCTGCCCTCAAATAACTCAAGATGTAATTTGAGATACAGACACATTGTTTATATGGGATGTAAGCCATGTTTTCAGAGGGATATGGACCCAGGTTCTGCAGTTCCAGGCAAGACACTTCACAGAACCAAACAAAGAGTTAACTTCCAACTTATTTATTTATTTAGACAAAGTCTTGCTCTGTTACCCATGTTGGAGTGCAGTGGCGTGATCTTGGCTCACTGCCACCTCCGCCTCCTGGGTTCAAACTATCCTCCCACCTCAGCCTCCTAGGTAGCTGGGATTATAGGTGTGCACCATCACACTCGGCTAATTTTAATGTTTTTAGTAGAGACGGCAGTCTCACCAGGTTGCCCAGGCTGTTCTCCAACTCCTGACCTCATGTGATCTGCCCGCCTTGGCCTCCCAAAGTGCTGGGATTACAGGCATGAGCCACCATGTCCAGCCCCAACTTCTTTTATAAAAGTGTATTTAATTCAACTAACATTTATTGAGCCCCTAGCATGGGCCGGATTGGGGATTAAAATTTCTGCTTTTTCCCCATGGGTTATGCATTAAATCCAAAATGGGTAGGCGATCCCTAGAAAAAAGACGGAGAAGAAGAAAAAAATACAAAGTTGTCAGGCTCCCAGAAAGGGCGGATGATGCTGGTTTCTCTGAACAATTTTGGACCTCTTCCAACTCCAGCCACCTCACTTGCTTTTCCTTTTGCCCACGGGCTCCAAGGTCCGTGGCTCTGGTCTATGGGGGAAGGGCCAAGCATGAGCTACATGGAATCAGACACCCAGAGGCCTCCTCTCCATCTCCCCTTTCCAGTTATTCAGCGTTCTCAGGCCATTTCAAGTTTATGTTGCCAAGTGAACATAAATCAAGAGGCCGCCCAGTCTCCTAAAGAAACACTACGGGACTTCGCAGAGCCTTTCCCAGGGTGTGCAGTGGGAAGAAAGGAGAAAGCGGACTAAGGAGAAAGTTGCATGTGGCTCCTTTAATCACTGGGTGGAAAGAGAGAGGAGAAAGTTCAAACAGAGCCCCTGCAAGCTACGATGGGAAGCCAGCTCTGAGCTCCACTGTTCAAGCAACTGCTGTTGGCATCGCAGGGGTTTGTCTTGGCCCAAACCGGTCCTGGGAAACACAGAGACACTCATGCACTTGGAATTCACTCCCTTAATGATTCACCCGGCAACTCGGCTTAGGCAGACAATTAAAAACAGAAGGTGAAAGGAAGGAAGAAAAGAAAAAGAAGGAGGGAAAGAAGGAAGGGAGGGAGGGAGGGAGGGAGGGGAGAGGACAGAAGGAAAGAGAAAGCAAGAAAGAGATGGAGGGAAGGAAGGAAGGAAAAGAAAGGGAGAAAGGAGAGAGAGAGAAGGATGGAAAGAAAAAGAAAGAGAAAGAAAGAAGGAAACAAAGAGAAAGAAAGAAAAAGAAAGGAAGGAAGAAAGAAAGAAAGGGAGGAAGGGAGGAAGGGAGGGAAAGAGGAAGCGAGGAAGGGGGAGGAAGGAAGGAGAGAAAGAGAGAGAGAAAGAAAGAAAAGAAAAGAGAGGGAGGGAGGGAGGAAAGAAGGGAAGGAAAGACAAAAAGAATGAAAGAGAAGGAAGAAAGAAAAGAGAGAACACCCACCACACTACTGGCTAAAGGTGCCCTCCCCGAAATCCCTGGGGCATCACTTGGGCTTGGCCCGGGGGTGCGGAGGAAGAGAGAAGCTTTCTGAGAGTTCCCATGAGGGGACGCTGCCAGCTGTGAGCTGATTCCAAGTGAGAACAAAGCAGCAGGGATCTGGAAAGATCTAACTCAAATGCTGTCTGTTACTCCGTGAGCTTTAGAGAGAGGTACTACAGAAAACGATGAAGTAAGGGGCTGTGCTGAATAGTTGCTTTACACTGAGTGCTCATCATGTGCCAGTGTTGTATCCGCATGTTACATCTCTTATCTCACTGAGTCCTCACAGCAAACTCAGGAGCAGGGCCTTCAGCCCCATTGCACAGGCGACAGAGCTGAGACCTGACCTGCTCCTAACCTGCCCAAGGACACACAGCTAAAGAGCCAGGGGGTTCCAAATGCGGACCAGGAAGGAATACAGTGGTGTGATCTCAGCTCCCTGCAACCTCCGCCTCCCGGGTTCAAGTGATTCTCCTGCCTCAGCCTCCCGAGTAGCTGGGATTACAGGTGCATGCCAACACGCCTGGCTCATTTTTGTATTTTTAGTAGAGATAGGGCTTCACCATGTTGGCCAGGCTGGTCTTGAACTCCTGACCTCAGGTGATCCACCTGCATCGGACTCCCAAAGTGCTGGGATTACAGGCATGAGCCACCTTGCCCAGCCACAGAGGGAGATTTGTATACAGACATACACACAGAGGATAAGGTCATGTGAGGACACAGATGCAGAGGGAAGACAGCTGTGTAAAGATGGAACCAGAGGCTGGAGTGACGCAGACACCAAACAAGGAACTTGAGCTGAGACCTGTTTTCCAGCCTTGGTCTAGGTGTTCGGAGGGCGGTGGAGTGAGGCTTCCTGTAAGATGGGGTGAGCTAGATGTTGAAAGATAGATTGGATTCCAATGGGGGAGCATGGGCACCCAGTAAGTCAGTATTTTGAGACAGGTCGAATGTCATCCATTTCCGTCTTCTGTCCAGGGACCTCTTAGCTGGTCCAGCAGCGCCAGTTCATGGACTTTGGTGAGGTCACCTAAGGGCAGGTGTGTAGACATCTGCTTTGTAAACACGCAACAGAGCACACACATGGAGTGTGCATGCACACACAAATACACACACACACACACGAGTATATCTATTCTAGGCATGCTCTGTGGATATGCCCTTGACCACTCTGCCTTCCAGCCTTCATTTATGGCTTGATCCCCAAATGCCACCAGGGATCTGACATGTAACATGTACCTATAACCTCCCCGATGACATGGGAAAACTGAGCAGTCATTCACTCAATCATGGAAAAAGTTAAGACCCAAGGCGCATCCTTCCCCCCTCGGTTACTGAGACACTCAGGAGCCTGTGGTGCTGGCAGAAAGAGCACACTGCAGGGAAATGCCACTTGATGAAAGGGAGCCCTAACATGAAGTCCTTGGACCCTTTGAGAGTGCACAGATAAAATTCAGGGGTCCATAAATTTCGCCTGGGGAAAGATGATGTCTCTATTTGCACCAACTTCTAGCCAAATGGCAGCATTTTCTTCTACTAGGAATGTAAGTGACAAACTGCTGTGGTATCAGCAGTACCTGCAACTTTGGCACCCATGCAAATCACAGACGCATTTGTATCATCAACAATTGCTGCAGATATATCAAAATATTGTTTATGTTCCTCACTCCTTGGAAGTCACAGTAGTAGATAGACCAGCAGTTAGATCTTGCTACTTAGAGAATAATAAATAAGCTTACCTGTTGCTATTTCACAAGCTTGGTTTTTAATATTTCAATATCAGTATTATAGTCTAAGTGATTTCCTTGGCAAATCTGTGCTTCATTGGATACACTGGAAAGCATGGGCCGAGTGCAGTGGCTCAGGCCTGTGATCCTAACACTTTGGCAGGCTGAGGCAGGCAGATCACTTGAGGTTAGGAGTTCAAGAACAGCCTGGCCAACATGGTGAAACTTCATCTCTACTAAAAATACAAAAATTAGCTGGGCATGGTGGTACATGCCTGTAATCCCAGCTACCCAGGAGGCTGAGGTAGGAGAATCGCTTGAACCCGGGAGGTGGAGGTTGTGGTGAGCCGAAATTGTGCCACTGCACTCTAGCCTGGGAGATAGAGCAAGACAAAAAGAAAAGAAAAAGAAAAGAAAAGAAAAGAGAGAGAAGAGAAGACAAGACAAGACAGGAGAGGAGAGGAGAGGAGAGGAGAGGAGAGAAAAGAAAAAGAAGGAAGGAAGGAAGGCAGGCACGGTTCTAAAAAGTTCCATCAAACTGCCCAAGGGATTCATGGCCTGTTCCTGGGAAACTTTGAGGTGAGGCCTCTACTCTTGAAGAGTTTGCAGCAAAATTAGGGGAAAAGACAAATGTATTCATCAATACATAAAATGCAATCTTAAATGTAAAGAGGTCAGGCGCAGTAGCTCACACCTGTAATCCCAGCACTTTGGGAGGTTGGGGCAGGTGGATTGCTTTAGCCCAGGAGTTTGAAACTGGCCTGGGCAATGTGGCAAGATCCCATCTCTATAAAAAGTACAAACATTAGGTGGGCATGGTGGTACGTGTCTGGAGTCTCAGCTACTTGGGAAGCTGAGGTGGGAGGATTGTTTGAGCCTGGGAGGTAGAGGCTGCAGTGAGCTGAGATCATACCACTGCACTCCAGCCTGGGGGACGAGCAAAACCCTGTCTCAACAAAAACAAAACAAACCAAAAAAGTCAAAGGAAGAGTGGGCTCTTTCAAGACAAGGATTGCATTTTTTTAAACACTCTTATATCCATGGTACCCAAACTGCCAATAATCAATAGCAGTATGTTGCCAAAAAATAATGCCAAATGCATCTCAATTTATCTCATCTCAATTTACACTTTTGGCCACTTACAAGCTAAGTGTGAGAGAGTGACAATTACCTTGGTGTGCCTCAATTTCCTCATCTGGAAGATGGACTTAACAAAATCTGTTTCTCAACATTGTCAACACAATCAAATGAGATCAAGGAAGTGAATGCGCCTAGCATAGTCCTGGGCTCTGCGTAGGGGCACAGCCAAGGTCAAGGTCAGCTCAGTCTGATGGTAGACTTGGGTTTGGTTTTGTTTTCCCAGAGACCAGAGGCTATTTTCACACTTCTTTGGGAAGTAGGGAAATGAGGGTGAGATATTTGCTTGTTATTATTTATTTTTATTTTTATTTTTGAGACAGAGTCTCACTCTGTTGCCCAGGCTGGAGTGCAGTGGTGCGATCTCGGCTCATGGCAACCTCCACCTCCCGGGTTCAAGCGATTCTCTTGCCTCAGCCTCCTGAGTAGCTGGGATTACAAGTATGTGCCACCACGCCTGGCCAATTTTTTTGTATTTTTAGTAGAGATGGGATTTCACCATGTTGACCAGGCTGGTCTCAAAACTCCTGACCTCAGGTGATCCACCCACCTCAGCCTCCCAAAGTGCTGGGCTTACAGGCATGAAGCACCATGCCTGCCCTGTTATTATTATTTTTTTTTAATTAAAAGATGGAATAGAAAATGGCCTTTTCTGAGACATTTCGTCTGACAGGGTCTATGTTTCAGTTTATGTCTCACCAAGATAATCAAAATGTCCTATGGTGTCTGGACTGCAGCTCTGACCCATTTAGTATTCTTTCTAGGGTCTTCGGTGTCGCAGACTGGTTTGGGAACGCTCAAGTTTCCAAAATGCTCATGTGGCCCTCGAACCTTCCTTCCCTGGGGGACCCGCTCCTAGAAACCTGCAGATTCCATCCCTGGGGTGGCGGCGAGTCACCCTGGGAGAACCTGCATTGGAGTTCACGACTGAGAAATTGACCAAAGCGGGTCTGTGTGTGCCTTTGCAGGCCTGTCTGATGACCCTGATCCCTGCACCACCTCTACGAAGACAGCACTGTCTGCCCTCCATTGTCACACATGGAGACCGGGCGGGGTGGGTGGAGGAAGGTCTGGATGCCCAGGTCCTTGGCCACCTGCCCTGCCGCATGCCAGGGTGGGATGATCTGGGATTGGAGAATGCCTGCCTTATCTTGCCAGAGATTGCTTCACCGCTCTCTCACTCACACATTTGCTCGGAAGATGCCTGCGTCTGCGAGGGCTGGTGAAGACCTGGAACAGCCTTTGAAGGTACCCAGCCAACTGAATTTAATTAAACTGCAGTTCCAGAAGCCAGCAGCATTTTCTTCAGAAAGCAATACAACTTCTAAAAGTCCCCTGATGCTCCCGTGCCGCCCATTTCCTGTGCTTCAGACTACGTCATAAAACTGTCCATGCAGCAGTTCCCTTTGATGATGGATCCAGTTGACAAGATTTTTTTTTAAGCCAGCATCACAGCCTCTTCTTTCTTAAGTGAGGAATGCCACATTTGTTCTTGCTTCTCCAGGCTGAAGTTATGGGACCTTTGTCTTTTCCATGTGGTTTCTTGGATGGCTCATCTTGGAGAGTCATGCTTTCACCAGCCCAAGCTCAGGGTAGCATCACAGCAGAAGCCAAATGTTGATTGCATTACCGCACTAAGTAAGATAAAGTGGGAGCTGAGGAATACTTCTGCTTCCAAGCATCCCTTTCAGTCACTCATTCTGCAACTATTGAACCCTTAATATGTGCTAGGGGCTGGGGACAGAACGCTGAACAGGACACCACAGCTGCCACCTTCACCGTGTTTTCTATGATCAAGGGAGAGATAGATAATAAATACATAAGCAAATGAAGACATAAAACAGTTACAGATTGTTATTCGTGCTAAGAAGAAACAGATGGCTAGAGAATAGTGGAAGGATATTCTTAGATAAAGTCAGAGAAGATCTCTCTGAGAAAGTGATATTCAAGATGAGAGCTCAAGGATGAGACGGAGCCAGCCCTGGGAACAGCCAGGGCTAGAATCTCCCAAGGCAGGAGGAACAGCAAGTGCAAAGGCCCTGGGGTGGAGAAGGCTGGGCAAGCACTAGGAACTGACAGAAGATCAGGGTTGCTGGAGTGTAATGAACAAGAAAGGCAGTGGCAAGAGGGAGGAGAGACAGGAAGGCATGGTCCCTGCTGGGCCACGGAGATTGCTGTAAAGAGTGTGGATTTTGGCTGGGTGTGGTGGCTCCTGCCTGTAATCCCAGCACTTTGGGAGGCCAAGGCAGGCAGATCACTTGAGGTCAGGAGTTCGAGACCAGCCTGGCCATCATGGTGAAACCTCTGGTTTAAATTAGTATAAATTTAAAAATTAGCTGGGCACCTGTAGTCCCAACTACTGGGGAGACTGAGGCAGGAGAATCGCTTGAACCTGGAAGGCAGAGGTTGCAGTGAGCCAAGGTGGTGCCACTGCACTCCAGCCTGGGTGACACAGTGAGACTCCCTCTCAAAAAAAAAAAAAAAAAGAGTGTAGGTTTTACTCTTAAGTCGTGAGGAGAGTGGGAGGGGAACTGAAATTCACATAGGAGGTGCTCCACCTATGAACTTGTGGAATGAATAAACGATTTAGAAATATTCTTCCATTCTTGGAAGCTCAGGCATGCAAGTCTTCAGCAATTGCATCCCTCCCTCTCTGATCTCCCCAGGATGCCTTACTGCTATCACCCAGTTGGCCTTTTTGCATATGTGCCTGTAAATGGTTATCAGAAGACCCTGGCACTGGTCTACTAGGGCGGCTGCCCTGCCTAGCTCCAGGGTGGTGGCAGTGGTCTCACGTGTGCTCTGTCAATGATACTCCTTGGCATGCAACATAGACTTGGATGAAATGGTGCTTCCTAGAGCTGTGCAGTCGGGGGTCCTGGCCTGCCTCTGATGCCCACTAATCCACCACCTGAGTAAGTCATGTGCTCCCTCTGGGTCTCCGTTTCACGGCGTGTGAAAGGAGACCCTGCCACACCCATCTCCCAGGGTCGTCGAGCACTTCCAAAGAAGGATACCTAACTGCAGCCCTCGGATGGGCTTCAGGCGTCAGTAGGCACCCTGACATTGCATTTTAAAAATGTGGGGAATATGTGTTTGCTATGCAAGTGCATTTTTTTTTTTTTTTTTTTTTAAAAAAACAGGATCCAGGCCAGGTGTGGTGGCTCACGCATGTAATTCTAACACTTTGGGAGGCTGAGGGAGGAGGATCACTTGAGCCTAGGAGTTCAAGGCTGCTGTAAGCCAAGATGACACCACTGCCCTACTGGCTGGGTGACAGAGCAAGACTCTGTTTTTGTTTGCAGGGAGAAGAAGAGGCAAGAGAGAGGGGGAGGTGAGGGAGAGAGGGAGAGAGAGACAGAGAGAGAGAATCCATGACTCTCTCCTCAGTTTCTCAAAGAGATCCACCATCCACCCAAGTCGACAAGGTATCAGACACCTGGTATTGGAGCTACTTTGGCTCTCACAGCTGCTCTCTTGCTCTGAAATCTGGTTGAACATTTGCATGTAGATATCTTGTTTCCTCTCTGAAGTCTGTGAGCCTCTTTGCTTGGTGGCAGGGGGCTGCCCGCATTGGCACTGACTCTTGCGTCTCCACATCCGCCTGGTTCCCATAAACCTGCAGAGCGGCAATCCATCAGCCCAGGGCCAAGTCCTCCCTAGTCCAAACTAGAGGACCCCAAGGCCCTTCCTGCTGCACCCATGGCCAAGAGTGGATGGAATGAGCTAAATCAGCGTGTTCAATCTGTGAGCTGGCGATTGCCTTACCCCTTCCAGGTAATAAGACGCCTTAAACCAGTTAAGAAGCTTCTGCAGGTTACCCGCAAGGTGGCATCTCTAATGCTGATGGTTGCTGGCAGTTGCTGGTTGTAGGCCGAGGAGGAAGATGTTTCTGGTTTTCAGGGAGAAGAAGATGCAAGTGCTTTTAACTTTCTCCCACCCAACGAAAGGTTGACCCTGGGTGGTTTATGTGTCTGTGTTACACGAACATCCAGAATAGCACCCAGCACATTACAGGCACTTAACAAAAGCAATAAATAAATAATGGTCATTTCCAGCACATACACCCACCACACTCTCCAGAGATTGTAATGCGGTACACTCAGCTCTCAACTAGCCGAATCCTAACTGGTTCCCCCACCTCCTCCTGACAAGTCATAAAGTTAATAATACTTTGTGTGGATGTTTTATCTTTCTTCTCAAGAACTCCAAACACTTGGCTGTAATTATCTCTTCATCCTCATTTCTGAATTAGATTAAAAATGGCTAGGGGCAGGGGGAAATTCTACCCACCCTCGCCCCCTCCCCCCAATCAATGTTATTTCGGGGAAACTGAGGCCTAGCTAGGATGGGAAATTCTTCATCCAGATATGCAAGTCACAGGCAGGTGGCACCGGGAATAAAGACCTCCTCTGCCCTATTCCCAGTCCTGAAATAATTGGAAACTTGGTTTGGCCTGGAGGCCAGGCAGATCTTTCTAATTCTGCTGATGTCTAATAACCCCACAGTTCTTGAGGTTTGGGAAAACCCCCTTGCTTGGGAAGCTACCCACGGTGAACAAAAGGGTCTCTAACAGTGTGCAGCCAGAGCCTGGGATCTTACCTGCCTCCTGGGACCACAGGGAGTTCAGATAAAGTCCCAGCAACGCTCCCCAGGGGGTATGAGTCAGGGATTCAGGGTGGGCTTGGATCTACATGACAAGCTTTCACTTGCCAACCTTCCTAGCTTTCCAGAACAAAGCCCGTGGTAGTGAGAGGCTATACGATGAGAGAGAGAGAAAAAAAAAAAAAAAACGTGTTCAGGTAAACCACCGGGCCTGCCCCTGGTTCCCATGAGCTGACTAACTCAAGGAGAAAGTGAGTTAGGAGTTTTGGGGCCTTGGTTGTTTCATCAGTCAAATGGGTTTAATATTCACTGCACTGCGTGCCCCAGGAGTTGATCAGGAGCATGAAGCAAAATAACAGATGGAAAAGTGCTTTGAAAAAATAGCAGATACTCTATTGAGGTAACATTGTCATGAACTTGGAATGCAGGCTAGGTGCAGCCTGCTGTCTGAGGATCACCTGCAGAATTTCCAAGTTGAAGGGGAACTTGGGGCTCAGAGGGGCCAATCATTTTCTGGAAAAAGCCAGAAGAAGGGAAGTGGGTGTGGCAGGCTGAAAAATATCCTCCCCCCACCCCAAAGACATCCCAATCAAATCCCTAGAACCTGTGAATGTTGGCAGGGCATGGTGGCTCACGCCTGTAATCCCAACACTTTGGGAGGCCAGGGTGGGCAGATCACTTGAGGTCAGGAGTTAAAGACCTGCCTGGCCAATATGGTGAAACCCCATCTTTACCTAAAAAAAAAAAAAATACAAAAATTAGCCAGGCGTGGTGGTGGGCACCTGTAATCTCAGCTACTTGGGAGGCTGAGGCAAGAGAATAGCTTGAACCCGGGAGGTGGAGGTTGCATAGAGCAGAGATCATGCTATTGCACTCCAGCCGGGGCAACATAGCAAGACTATGTCTCAAAAAAAAAAAAAAAAAAAAGAACCTGTGAATATTATCTGGATCAAAGGTCTTTGCAGACATGATTAAATTAATTATCTTGAGATGAGGGGTACCGGCAAGTAGGCCCTAAATGCAATCACTCATATCCTTACAAATCAGACATGCAGAGAACAGACATGCAGAGAAAACAATGTGAAGACAGATGCAGAGACTGGAGTGAGGAGCCCACAAGCCAAGGTCACCCAGAACGACCAGACTGGGAGGGGCGAGTAAGGATCTGCCCCTAGAACCCTCACGTTGATTTCAGGCTTCTGGCCTCTGGAACTGTGAGCAAATACATGTCTGTTTTTCTAAGCCACCACTTTGTGGAAATTAGTTACAGCAGCGTTTGAAAACGGACATGATGTGAGGGGTGCAGATTCCCACGCTGTGCTAGTAGCAGAACTGGGCATCCAGGCTCCCCGTCCACTGTGCGTCACGTCACCGCCCTGACTGGCATATGCAGGAGAGGTGAGGAGACACAGCCATCTCCAAAGCTCAGGGACAGGGGGAGAGGGCAGTGGCCACCGAACCAGCTGTTTTTGGTAGCGCGGGAGGAGAGGCAAAAGGGGACATTGCATGTGAAGTGCTACCTCTCATGAACCAGCCGATGCTGCAGCTCACAAACTGTCCCACAGAACAAGAACAAGCCTGGGATAAAGATCTAGTATCCTCTGCCAAAAGAGGACTAGGTCTCAGCTCCAAATTAGATGCCTGGAGGTACAACTCTGCATTTCCTTCATGCGACCAGCCGGCTCCCATGCTCCCCGGGACCTCCCCCGTGAGAGCTGCGTTGATGCACGTTTTTTGGAGAAGGGAGACTTGGTGCTGATCTTCTGTGTGTTGTAGAGATGATGGTTTGCCCTCAGTTCCTGCCTGCCAACCAGCAAGAAAGGCCCTGAGGGCTGAGTAACTGATTGTTCTCCAAAGGGCCCATGAGAAAAGCTGCATGTTCAGAACTCCAAAGATTGATTTCTGACCCAGAGCGGATTTTCATGGAGCTATCAGAAACAAGCGCTTCGTGACTTCCAGTTCCCTAGTTAGCCAGCTGCGGATGAAGGAACTCCCTGCTGAATGTCTGGCATCTTCCAGCTTTAGTTCCCTGTTGTATCCTCACACTGCAGAGAGAGAGAGAGAGAGAGAGAGTTCTTTTTTTGCTCTTTTTTTTTTTTTTTTTTTTTGAGGCCAGGGTCAGGGTCTCTCTCTGCTACCCAGGCTGGAGTGCAATGGCACGATCTCGGCTCACTGCAACCTCCACCTCCCTGGCTCGAGCAATTCTCGCTTGTGCCTTTCTGCCTCCTGAGTAGCTGGGATTACAGTCGCCCACCACCACATCGGGCTAATTTTTGTATTTTTAGTAGAGACAAGGTTTCACCACATTGGGTGGGCTGGTCTCAAACTCCTGTCCTCAAGTGATCAGCCAACTTTGGCCTCACAAAGTGCTGGGATTACGGATGTAAGCCACTGCACCCAGTCTCTTTTTGTTCTCATAAGGACTCTAATCCCATCATGGAGGCTCAGACCTCATGACCTGATTAATTACCTGCAGAAGGTCTCATCTCTGAATATCATAACACTAGGCCTTCAACATATGAATTTTAGGGAGATACAAACGCTCAGTCTATAGCCACAGGTAATATGATTATTATTATTGAGACAGAGTCTCACTGTGTTACCCAGCCTAGAGTGCAGTGGTGTGATCTTGGCTCACACAGCCTCTGCCCTAGAGGTTCAAGCGATTCTCATGCCTCAGCCTCCCAAGTAGCTGGGATTACAGGTCTGCACTACCACGTCCAGCTAATTTTTCTATTTTTGGTAGAGACAGGGTTTCGCCATGTTGGCCAGGCTGATTTTGAACTCTTGGCCTCTAATGATCCACCCACATTGACCTCCCAATGTGCTGGGATTATAAATCCGAGCCACCACGACCAGCCCACAGGTAGTATTATGAATAATAATATATTATTATCATTTCCGTTTTTCAGATGAAGAAACTGAAATTTGAAGGCTACATGGTGGCTAAAAGACATTACTGGGTCTCCTGCCGTGGAATGGACACTTCTCTTATCACACCAGACTACATTTGCTTAGGAACTTTAGAGGGAGGGGCCGGAGATGCAAATATCCCTTCAGTCGTTCTGGATGCTGACACTGTCAGACCAGGGAATTTAAAACACGAGGCTGTACATTTTGATAGCAACTCCCCTGGAGGCAGAAATGAAGACCCCACGTGGGTTGCTGGGTGCCTGTGTGCATTCTGCATATTTAATGCAGGGTGTAGTAAGGGAGTTTGTTCTGCGCCACCCAGCTCCTCCTAGAGCCAGCTGTTCCTTTCACAAACTGTTGAGCATGGCTGGGAGGTGACAGTGGTCATAGCTGGTCAACTGCAGTTACTTCCTGTACAGAAAAGCTATCATTTTTGAAATCAGCCCTTCCCATAATTCACTCTCAACCCTATCCAATACCCCCGCACGACACAGGTGCTTTTTATTTATTTATATTTTTTTTACTTTTTAAGATGGAGTCTCGATCCGCACCCAGGCTGGAGTGCAATGGCACAACCTTCGGCTCACTGCAACCTCTGCCTCCCCGGTTCAAGCAATTCTCCTGACTCAGCCTCCTGAGTAGCTGGGATTACAGGTGTGCGCCATGACAACTGGCTAACTTCTTGTATTTAGTAGAGAAGGGATTTCACCATGTTGGTCAGGCTGGTCTTGAACTTCTGACCTCAGGTGATCCACCTGCCTTGGCCTCCCACAGTGCTGGGATTACAGGCATGAGCCACCTCACCTGGCCTACAGGTGCTTTTTATCACCTACGTGTCTCTCAAATCCATCCTCTTCTCTCATCTCCCTGTCACTACCTTGATCTAAGCTGTGATCTCTCACGGATCAATCTGAACACCATAGCCAGGTGTTCCCTTTGCCCCACCCTAACTGCCTCCAAGCTGCTCTCTAAACTGCAGCCAGAGTGACATTTAGGGCATACACGACCTCCTCTTCCCTCAGCCCCTCCAAACTCACTAGTAGCTGCTCCCTGCTCTCAGCAGGAAGACCCAACTCTTCTCTGTGGCCAGGTGCAGCCGTATGCTGGAGCCCACATGTATCCGTTTGTCAGGGTGGATTATCAAAGTATCAGAAGTTTTGCAAGCTGCCTGACGTCACATCAGTGACTTGGAATCGGCCACAGTAGGAGTATTTACACGAATCCGAGCCTTTTTACTTTTTCCTGGGGAACTGGTTGTTAAACATTTACCAGCACACCCACGCCTGCAGTACCTGGCCCACCTAACCCCACCAGCTCCTCCAGTTTTCTCTCTTTAGACTCTGCCCCTTGCCTCTGAGGGCACCAGTGTACCTCCCGCCCTTTTACGGATAAATTGCATATCGTTTCTGTGAAGCTCAAGCGTCACTTCCTCAGGTAAGCATGACTGGACCCCAGCACGGGTGCCATCTGTTGTTGTAGGCTCTTTCCATCAGCACGCTAAGCTCAGCTTTTCATCATGTGATGTGTTAGGAAGCGAATTTCCTCCGGTTTGCCCCACTAAACTGTAAGTGTCATGGGAACAGGGACTGTGTCTGTCTTTGCTTATTGTTACATACCCAGAGCCTAGCACAGTGCCTGGCACGTAGCAGGTACACACAAAATGTTTTTGCATGTTTAACTTTAATAAATCATACTTAACCAAATTCACCACTTTAACTCAACTTTTTTTTTTTTCTAGGAGATAGTGTTGATATTGCCCAGGATAGAGTGCAGTGGTTATTCATGGGGCAAGATCCCAACTACTAATGAGCATGGGAGTTCTGAGCTGCTTGGTTTCCAGTTTCGGTCACTTTCCCCCTCCTTAGGCAACCTGGTGGTCCCCCACCCTCAAGAGGTCACCTCATGGATGCTGAACTCACCATGGACACTCAATTGGCATAGGGCATTACAACTCAGAACTCCTCGGCTCAAGCAATCAGCCTCCCGCATAGCTGGGACTACAGATGTGTACCACTATGCCAGGCCATTTTAACCATTTTAAGTATGCAACTCGGTGTGATACTAAATACATGAACATGTGCAACTACGACCATGCAAAAAAAAATTTTTTTTTTGAGACGGAGTTTTGCTCTTGTTGCCCAGAGTGGAGTGCAATGGCGTGATCTCGGCTCACTGCAACCTCCACCTCCTGGGCTCAAGAGATTCTCCTGCCTCAGCCTCCCTAGTAACTGGGATTACAGGCACCCACCCCCATGCCCATTTATTTTTTTTGTATTTTTAGTAGAGACGGAGTTTCACCATGTTGGCCAGGCTGGTCTCGAACTCCTGACCTCAGGTGATCCACCCACCTCAGCCTCCCAAAGTGCTGGGATTACAGGTGTGAGCCACGGTGCCTGGCCAAAAAAAAATTTTTAATGTATGTATATTCAGTGTGTATTTATTTGAATAGGTAATGCATATATATGTGAAAAAAATTCAAGCATTGCAAGAAAGTGTACAGTGAAAATAAAAATAAAATTAAAAAGACCATACTTCTCCTTCACTCTCTGGCTCTAGGCCCCCTGAATCCCTTTACTAGAAGAAACCACCATTACTAGCCTCTTGGATAGGCTTCCAGAAGACTTTGATGCTATAAAAGCATGTGATGTAAAAGCATATCCCCTTTTGTTTAACAAATGGCAGTGTCTTCTACATGCTGTTATGCCTCTTTGTTCTTTCTGTTTGTTAATATCTTTTGGAGATCATTTCAGGTGAGTGTAGAGGGAGCTTTCCTTTGATCTGGGCTGCATAGCATTCCAGCCTATAGGCATACCATGTTTTATTTAACCTGTTCTACGAGCCACTTTTATAGGATGCTGTACATTTCCTTGTGACGCACAGGAAAGCCTACACAAGCTTTTGGAATCACACCTGCCAATGATTCGGCTAGGTACTGGATAGAAAACTGAGAACAGGCTGGGCACGGGGACTCACGCCTGTAATCCTAGCACTTTGGGAGGCCGAGGCAGGTGGATAACGAGGTCAGGAGTTCAAGACCCGCCTGGCCAAGATGATAAAACCCCATCCCTACTAAAAATACAAAAAATTAACCAGGCGTGGTGGCGGGTGCTTCGAATCCCAGCTACTCAGGAGGCTGAGGCAGGAGAATCACTTGAACCAAGGAGGCAAAGTTTGCAGTGAGCTGAGATTGCGCCACAGTCCTCCAGCCTGGGTGACAGAGTGAGACTCTGTCTCAAAAGAAAAAAGAAAAAACAACTGAGAACAAATATAAAGTGAGTCAAATGAAATCATGACATAACTGCAACATAATCAGCATTTATTGCATACCTAGTGTGGATCTGGGGCCGTCTAGGTGCTATATCATTTAACTTGAATGGCAATCCTATGGGGAGTAGTTAACACCCATGTTTTGCTACTGGACAGTTTCAGCAGTTCAGTCAAGAACCAAACCTAGCATGCAAGTCTTCTGACCCAAATCTGGAATTCTTCCTTGTGCCAGTACACTGCCTCCTCTAGTGCCCAATCCTTGAGTCTCACTGGGTTTTAAACACAGTGTGCCAGGGCTGAAAAGTGGACAGCTCAGGTGTAGAGCAGGGTGCTAATGATAACCAATCTCCCCATTAGAGCTCTGTCTATAGATTCTTCATCCATGCAACAAATACTCATTGAGTGCCTCTTATGTGCCTAGCACTGTGCTTATGCATGGGATTCAGATGAACAAAACGGGCAAAATGCCACCCCCCAACCAATTTATGTGCACATCTTAACACCTAGCATCTGTGAATTTGACCTCTTTTGAAAATAGGGTCTTTGAAATATAATTAAGGATCCTGAGGTGAGATCATTGTATTAGTCTGTTGTGACACTGCTATAAAGAACTGCCCAAGACTGGGTAACAAAAAGAGGTTTAGTTGACTCACCGTTCTGCATCGCTAGGGAGGCCTCAGGAAACTTACAGTCATGGTGGAAGGGGAAGCAGCACGTCTTACATGGCAGCAGGTGTGAGAAAGTACATGAAGGAGGAACTGTCAGACACTTGTACAACCATCAGATCTCGTCAGAACTCACTATCACGAGAACAGCATGGGGAAACCACCCCTATGACCCAATCACCTCCCACCAAGTCCCTCCCTCAACATGTGGGGATTAAGGGGATTATAATTTAAAGTGAGATTTTTGTGGGGACACAGAGCCAAACCATATAAATCATCCTGGATCCCTAAATCCAATGACAAATGTCTATGAGAAAAAGATAGAGATCTGACACACCTACGTGAGGATGCAGTCAGAGATTGGAGCAAAGGAGCCACACACTAAGGAACATCTTGGAGCCACCAGTAGCTGGAGGAGGCAAGAAAAATCTTCACCAAGAGCCTTCACAGGAGCATGACCCAGTTCACACCTTGACTTTGCTCTTCCAGCCTCCAGAACTATGACAAAATGAATGTCTCTTGTTTTAAGCCACCTCCTTTGTGTTCATTTATCATGGCAGCCCAAGGAAATGAATACACCCTGTAAAGGGATCATTTTTATTTTTTCTCTTTTTTTTTGCGATGGAGTCTCATTTTGTCACCAAGGCTGGAGTGCAGTGGTGCAATCTCGGCTCACTGTAACCTCCGCCTCCCAGGTTCCAGTGATTCTCCTGCCTCAGCCTCCCAAGTACCTGGGATTACAGGTACATACCATGATGCCTGGCTAGTTTTTGTATTTTTAGTAGAGATGGAGTTTCACCATGTTGGCCAGACTGGTCTAGAACTCCTGACATCAAGTGATCCACCTGCCTCGGCCTCCTAAAGTGTGGGGATTACAGGTGTGAGCCACCATGCCTGGCCTGGGGTCATTTTTTGAATGAAGAAAAGTGTTGGTTGCAAGATGACCCAGGTGGTGCATGTTAAAATCCACTGGAGCAGACCCTCTCATGCTGTCAGAATGATACAGGCAAGTTCCTTGCAGAAGGCACTGAAACAAATACAGTGGAATCCTGAAACCCCAAAGTTCCAGCTGTTTTTTAAAAAGGCAGCCGGCAAGTCAGCAAGATAATTAGACTGAGGCACAGTCAACTTGCTCCAAGCATCATCATGGAGTGTCATCAGCCCAGGTTTTTTCATTAATGTCCAAGAACTCCTGGACCCCTCTGTCTTCAACAAACATGTACAGTGTGTATGCTCTTTTGGGGGCCCTATGCTGGGCTCTGAAGGGGGTATGACACAGTCCCCACCCTGTGAGGCTCAGGATCTGGTTGGGGAGGAATAACGTCAGCTCTGGTGGTTAGAGACAGTGCTGACATTCTCCAGAACTGATGTCGCTGCACTGATCCAGTGACACAGTTCCATGGTGGAATACATCTGTCTGTGGCACTTAGTAAATAGCTGCCTCCCTGAACAGTGCCATCCTGCCACCTCGACTAGGCCAGCCCCTCCCACCCTTCCTAAGACCCCAGGGACCTCTGCACCATTCAGCAACTAAAAGGGTAATGGTGCCCTGGTACAGCAGGGAGGGGCCCTCCAGGATTCTGCTTCTGTGCTGCAGCCAAGATCCATTCTGTCTGGTCAAATGGCCTTGTTGTACTGAGTGACACATTGATATGGTTTGATTGTGTCCCCACCCAAATCTCACCTTGAATTGTAGCTCCCACAATTCCCACGTGTTATGGAAGAGACCGGTGGGAGGTAACTGAATCATGGGGGTGGGTCTTTCCCATGCTGTTCTCATGATAGTGAAGAAGTCTCATGAGATCTGATTTTTTTTATTTAATGGAGTTTCCCTCTTCTTGTCCAGGCTGGAGTGCAGTGGCACAATCTCGGCTCACCACAACCTCCACCTCCTGGGTTCAAGCGATTCTCCTGCCTCAGCCTCCTGAGTAGCTGGGATTACAGGCATGCACCACCACGCCCGGCTAATTTTGTATTTTTAATAGAGACAGGGTTTCTCCATGTTGGTTAGGTTGGTCTTGAACTCCTAACCTCAGGTGTTCCGCCTGCCTCGGCCTCCCAGAGTGCTGGGATTACAGGCATGAGCCACCATGCCTGGCCAATCTGATGGTTTTAGAAAGAGAATTTCCCCTGCACAAATTATCTTTTCTTGTCTGCCTACATGTGAGATGCGTCTTTCACCTTCTGCTGTGGCGGAATGATGAGGTCTCCTCTGCCATGTGGAATTGCGAGTCCATTAAACCTCTTTCTTTTGTAAATTGCCCAGTCTCAGGTATGTCTTTACCAGCAGCATGAGAACTGCCTAATACACACATATTTTGAGAATCATCGCTGATTGAACCTCAATGCTAACAGTATGAGGGGCTGGCTTTGAACCTGCGTCTTTCAGCTACATAACCCTAGCTAGTTATCTGAAATTGCAATCCTTAGGCACAGAAAAGTGAGTGAGGGTGGACCCGTCTACCCACATCACTCCTTCCTGCCTTAAACATAGCCTCAAAAATATCACTGGTCCCTGCAGATGGCCCCAAAGGGGTCTAGGGAGAGATCTGGGGGATCCAGATCAGGACACATAATGGTCAGGACCACTTCCGCAAATTGCCAAATCCCAAAGAAAGGCCAAAAGCCAAGACTAGTCTGAGAACCCCAGAGTATGCATGCCCTGCTGAAAGTCAAGGGTGTGGAGGCTGGAGGCAAGGAAGCAGCGACGGCCAGATACTGAGGTCCAAGTAAGGCCAGTTCCAGACAAGCCAGAGGTTACCCGTCAAATGCCAGCAGGAGCCAGGCAGGTAAGTACATTAATGAAGTGGCCAGCCCAAGCCTAATGCTGGGACAGCCTTAGCACACTTCCCAAAGCCAGGTCTGTAATTCTCACCGGGATGAAGGGCATTTTTGTAGGGAGGGCTTCGGGCCCTTGGGCATGTCAGGAAATTGGCTGCAGGTGCTGTAGAAGAAGTGCATTTCTATCGTCCTTCTTTAGCTTTCTCTGCAAGGCCAAGGGGCCAAACATGAAAGCTTTCGGAGTCATTCCGCAGGTTTTTTGAGAATCAAAGCTACAGAAGTGAGGTCCAGAGAGCAAGCCCTTTCCACAGGGGGTAAGAGGAGGCACCCCTGGGTCATTGGCATTGTTTTTATTACACAGGGTGGTGAAGGATGGTGGGTCCTTGAAAGAATAAAGTTTCCTAATCGTTCCTGAAGCCGAAGATGGAGTGCACTGTGTTGCATCATTTAACAATTGCACTGATTCATTCTGAATATTTATGCAGAGCTGTTATGTGCAGGTTATTAAGAGGATTTGATGGGGAATAGATCAGAAGTGGATTCTGCCCAGCCTGGCCAACATGGTGGAACCCCGTCTCTACTAAAAATACAAAAATTAGCTGGGCGTCGTGGTGTGCTCCTGTAATTCCCGCTACTCAGGAGGCTGAGGCACAAGAATCACTTGAATCTGGGAGGCGGAGGTTGCAGTGAGCCTAGATCATGCCACTGCATTCCAGCCTGAGCGACAGAGCGAGACTCTGTCTTAAAAAAAAAAAAAGGAAAAAGAAAGAAAGAAAAAGTAGTCTCTGCTCTTGTAGCACTTACAGTCAACTGAGCACCTACTATGTGCCAGTCCCCTTGCAGAAATGATGTCAAGTAACCCCCATATCCTCATGAATTTTAGTTATTGAGGGCCTGTGCTATGCCAAGGATGGTCAAGTTTAAGGATATCAGTGCAAATAATAATGGCGGCAACATGAATTGATGTCTTTCTATGTGTCACGCACATGCTAGGGGCTTTGTGCATGTTACTGTATTAAGTTCCCAGTAACCTCTGAGAACTAAACATAGTCACCGTTCCCATCATCCGGCTGAGGAAACCGAGGCACAGAGAGGTTGCGACTCCTCCCTCTAGTAAGTGGCAGAGATGGGGCTTGAACTTGCCCTGATTCTAGAGCAGACACTGTTAATTATGCTGCCTGCTGATTAATTCTCAAAACATCCCCATAAGCATCCATGCTTAGCCCCATTTGGCAGATTAGAAACTGAGGCTCTGGAAGTTTTCTCTTAGGACTGCAACCCAGGGCAGGGACCAGAGTGAAACCTCGTCTCAGCGGCTAAAGTTAAAGGGGCACCAAAAACCCGGTGATCAAGATACACAGTATTCAATGCAACATTTGAAAAGTCAAAAGTTAATGCAAAATATCCGCGATGAACGAGACATGAGCATTTTAAAGAAAGACAGGATCCCACCTTGTAAACGAAAGACTTCACCTGACCTGCTTCATTCTAATATCAGTCCTGTCTTTCATTTTCTCATAGTTTGTTCATCATTGATTTTGTTGGCAGTAATTTTCAGCTCTTAACAATAATATTGTATTAAAATATTATTTACCCTTTTTTTTTTTTTTTGTAGAGATGACGCCTCACTATATTTCCCAGGCTGTCTCAAAGTCCTGCCATGGCCTCCCAAAGTGCTGGGATTACAGGAGTGAGTTGCTGCTTCCTGCCGTTATTTATCTTGATTATGGAGATTTTTCATTTGTCCTTACATTTTGCACCTTGGCAAGTATCTCGCTGATCTTACTCTAGTCTGGATTCTGCAGCATTACTTCTCACAGCTATTTCATTTAATATTATCATGTTTTTTAGAGACAAGAGTCTTGGCTCTGGCACTCAATCACAGCTCACAGCAGCCTCTAACTCCCAGGCTCAAGTGATCCTCCTGCCTCGGCCTCACCGGTAGCTAAGAATACAAGTGAGCACCACTCGATCTGGTTGATTTTTTTGCGAGAGATAGAGTCTTGCTATATTGCTTAGGTTGGTCTTGAACTCCTGATCTCAAGCGATCCTCCCACCTCAGCCTCCCAAAGTGTTGAGACTACAGGGTTGAGCCAGGAGTTGGGCCTCATAGCTGCCTTTTCGCTAGGTGCTCACCCTGTGCCACTCTTCCAGGGCTTCCTTGTGTCTTATCCTCCCAACAGCCCTAGGAGGCAAGGTTATCTTCCCCAAAGGTCCTGTTTTACGGAGGAGGACAAGGCGGCTCAGAGAAGCGGAGCGCTTTACTTACAATCACACAGCAGGGGGGCGGACACTTGAACCCAGCCAAGCTTCCTGGAAGGAGAGAGGGAGCTTCCCCGCGCTGGGAACAGCCCAAGCGCGGATGGGGGACTGAGGATCGCCCAGGCATCTCTGGAATTCCTGCAGGGGGTGGGGAGAAGGAACCTGGGGACCTCTGAGTTCCCAACGACCCTTCATTCCAGTTTCCTACGATTCCGTTGCTTCCTAAGAAACTGCCTGGTGACTTGGAGCCTGCCCCAGGCCCTGGGCCCCAGTCTGGATCCGGGGAGCCCCGGGGCAGGAGTCGGCCAGGACCCCGCGCGTCCCAGGGCAGCGAGGACGGGGAAAGTGTCCCCGCCAGCCTGGTGAGCGGAGCCCCGCTTCTCAGCGTTCCTGAGCAGCAGCCCTGGGAGGGAGAGGCGTCGCGTTGCAAGAAAGCTGTTGGTAATAAGCGGAATTGGGTTTTAATGGGGTTCGCACAGATAGAACAGAAATCAAATTAGGGCCTAATTGGCATGCAGGAGGCAGCCAGAGCCGCGGCGGCGCGGCGGGCCCGCTGGGGCCGAGCAGCGCAGCCGCCTCCGGGAAGCCGCGTCCCGCCTGCGGGAGGCCTGGGCGCGGGGACCCCTCCAGCGGCGACTCCCGCCCCTGCCCGGCCCCGCCCCTGCGTTTCTCCCTGGAGAACCCGGGCACAGTCTGGGAACCAGCATCCCACTACAGCCCCGCCCCGGGCAGCCTGGGAGGGGGCCTTTGACCTTGACCCGGCTCCTTGAAAACGCTGGAGCCGCGGAGAGCATGCACAGCTTGGCATTGGCTTAGTTTGTTTTGTTTTGATTTTCCCTACTGGTGGCAAAGAAAAAAAAAGTGTGAGGGAGGTGGCACGGGGAAAGAGTGGGACAGGAGAGGGGAAAGAGTTTCGGCAAAAGGAAGTGAACACCCAATGCGTAACAATGGGGTTAATGACAGCAGTATTGGGTGCCAGCCCTGGGCCAGGTCCTGAGCTGGCAGGGTGCAGGGATTTACAGCATGACTCCTGTGAGGTTTGGTACTCCCCTTTCGATCTCACACCTGACGAACTGCAAGCACAGAGACGTTTAGTTGTTTCCCAAATGTCACTTAGCAAGCACACTGTGGTGCTAACGTTGCAACCCAAGGCTGGGGGACGCCAAGGGTAATACTTTTATCTGTGTATGCCACTAACACGTGAACGTCTTTTTGTAGATTATTTTTTATTATTTATTTATTTACTGAGATGGAGTCTTGCTCTGTCGCCCAGGCTAGAGTGCAGTGGCCTGATCTCAGCTCACTGCAACCTCCCGCTCCTGGGTTCAAGTGATTCTCCGTCCTCAACCTCCCGAGTAGCTAGGATTACAGGCGCCTGCCACTGCACCTGGCTAATTTTTATACTTTTAATAGAGACAGGGTTTCACCATCTTGGCCAGTCTCTAACTCCTGACCCTGTGATCTCAAACTCCTGACCCTATGATCCATCCGCCTCAGCCTCCCAAAGTGCTGGGATTACAGGCATGAGCCACCATGCCCGGCGTTCGTTTTTTTGTTTTTTGTTTTTCTTCTTATCTACTTTTAAGAGCACTTACAAGATTCTCATAGACTGATGGTGCCTTGGTTTTATTGTTAACAATTCAAAAAATTTTGTGATGGCATTTTTCCCCCAATGTTTTACAATTCAGATTTTTGCGATATCAGACGAATTTTATTTTACATCTGCCCCCTTTCCCTGTAGTGTCCTTGGAAGTCTTGTAACTCCACAGACTACGTACTTCCTGTGCCAAAGAGCACTCCTAGTCTTTGGGGGAATAGAAACTGAGAGAAGCAAAGAGAGACCTCCACCTTTCCACAGTGAGCAGAGCAGCAGTAGTGATGCCAGGCAGGTGAGCCCCAAAGTGCAGCTTAGCCCCCTGGGTTCTTGGCTTTGCCCAGGAAAGAATTCAAGGGCAAGCCAGAGGGAGAAGAAAAACAGCTTTATTGATGAGGCTGTGTTACAGCGCCGTGACCACTCCTGCAGAGCAGGGGTACCCCATAGACAGAGAGCAGCAACTCAGGACAGTTTTGCAGTCGTATTTATACCTACTTTTAATTGCATGCAGATTAAGGGGCGGTTCACGCAGAAACTTCTTGGGAAGCGGTAGTAATCATTGGGTCATTGCCATGGAAAGGGGCGGTAACTTGCAGGTGTTGCCATGGCAATGGTAAATTGACATGGCACACTGGCGGGCGCGTCTGATAGAAAGCTGCTTTTGCCTGGCCCTACTTTAGCTAGTCTTCAATCTGGTCCCGTCTCTGAGTCGTACCTCTGGAGTCGAGTTTCACCTCCTACCTCAGTAGGAGTGAATAACTTGGAAGGAATACTGTAGCAACTTGCAAGCATCCCTTATATAATATGTTCACTCCTCAAACAATTCTTCAAGGGATGCGTTTTAATTCTCCTTTTTTATTTTTTGAAACAGAGTCTAGCTCTGTTGCCCAGGCTGGAGTGCAGTGGCACGATCTCAGCTCACTGCAACCTCTGCCTCCTGGGTTCAAGTGATTCTCCTGCCTCAGCCTCCCAAGTAGCTGAGACTACAGGCTGAACCTCCACGCCCAGCTAATTTTTTGTATTTTTAGTAGAGATGCGGTTTCACCATGTTGGCCGGGCTGGTCTCGAACTCTTGGTCTCAAGTGATCCACCCGCCTTGGCCTTCCAAAGTGCTGGGATTATAGGTGTCAGTCATTGAGCCCAGCCTTGAATCCCCATTTTTAAGGGCTCCGAGAAGTACAGTGACTTACCCAGGGTCACACAGTGAGTCCATGGTAGAACTGGTATCCAAACTCAGGTATATCTGACCCCATATCACACGTTATTTTCTTGGTACTTTGCACATGGCACTAAACAGTGATCACATCATCTCTTTCAGGAAGCACAAAGAATTAGCATGGTGTGGTCTCTCAGCAATTGGGAGACAGGATGTGTTGCCTCCATGCATGCTACAAAACCATGTTTGTCATCTTTGGGATACACCAGAGTGAAGGAAACCTGGAATACCAATACTCACCATTTCAAGCCTGATCTGTCTCCACATGGGATCAGCTATTTCTTGGTGGCAGCTGGCTGAAAACATTCCAGGGCAGCATTTTCCAGTGTGTATTTCAGGAGTGTGTTCAGAATTGTTCATGAGATCATAGGCTCTGTGATCAAATGAACTGGGGAAGTTTGGGATCAATCGACCAAGTTAATTAAACCTGCTTCTTTACAGCAGGACTTTTCAGAGCGTTTAGTGTGTTCACAGGCATGTGAATCTCCAGGAGGATCAGTAGTAAAAAGCATTTTCCAAATATAACTATTCATGGAATCCTCTCATAGAACACTGTGCAGGCAGGCATGCGGTTCCATGGAACACACTTTGGGAAACATGACCAAGTGTGTTCTGAACTCAGCCCTTCAGAGTTCTGGATTGGATGGGAGGTGGAACCTGTCCTCTGCATCGATCCTATTGTCTTCATCCCTTAGGTGGGACATGTTGAAGTCCTGTTCTTGAGAAAAGCTTTCATGGTTGAATGAGGGAGTTGCAACTGTATGTGTTTCTCTAGAGCATTGCCAGTTGCACTTTTCAATCAAAAATTTTCTCATTGCCAGGTGCAGTGGCTCACGTCTGTAATCCCAGCATTTTGGGAGGCCGAGGCAGGTGGATCATGAGGTCAGGAGTTCAAGACCAGCCTGGCCAAGATGGTGAAACCACGTCTCTACTAAAAATACAAAAATTAGCTGGATGTGGTGGCAGGCACCTGTAATCCCAGCTACTCGGGAAGCTGAGGCAGGGATTGCTTGAACCTGGGAGGTGGAGGTTGAAGTGAGCCGAGATCGTGCCACTACACTCCAGCCTGGAAGACAGAGCAAGACTCTGCCTCAAAAAAAAAAAAAAAAAAAAAAAATCACATGTGTCCTTATGGCTGCCCAGAGCCTCATGGGTATCTGAAGATTTACAGGCAAGTGAAATTATACTCAGAGATGCATGTAGCATGTTTAGCATTCAGCAAATGGTGGAGTTAGTGTTATTGGTATTGTTATTAGACCTGGTTCCTGTCCTTGTGGAGCCCATAGTCTGGTCAAAAGAATAAAACACAGACCCTGCCACTAAGTTAAAAAAAAAAAAAAATTAGCTGGGCAAGGTTAAAATGGCCAGGTATGGTTAAAATGGCCAGGTGTGAGGGTGCGTGCCTATAGTCCCAGCTAATCGGCAGGCTGAAGTGGGAGGATCACTTGAGCCCAGAAGTTCAAGGCTGCAGTGAGCTAGGATCCCTCCACTGCATTCCAGCCTGGGCAACAGAGCAAGCCCTCATCTCTTAAAAGAATAAAATAATCAAATAAAATACAACCAACATGATAACTAACAGTGCAGCTTGGTACATCTACAACAAACGCCAACTGCAAATATTTTGGAAGCACAGTTATTCTATTCCCCCAAGCACATTTAAAAATCTTTATTAGATTTTTAATTATAAAATTAATACAACACCCATTGTTAAAAAATAAGAATAAAAGCACTTTAGAAAGTAGAAATTAGAAAGGAAAAAGTTTCTCTCTTCACGCTTCAACTCCACCCTCCCTAGAGGTAATCAGCGTTAATGCGGCATGGACCCTGCCAGACATTTTATGCACAAACAAACAAGTAAATAAGGGATTTTCTTTTTACCAAAAAGTGGGTCATAAGATACACACTGCTTGTAACCCACTTTTTTCGCTTAACTATACGCTGTGGACCTCTCCTTTCTAATACGCCCAGATCAATCTCCCATCCTACTCTCTGCTGACTCCGTAAACCACAAACCCATCCCTGGGGCATAGGATAACTGGCCCGTTTTGTGAACCCCTGAGGAGGAAAAAGCTGTGAGAGCTAGCTCATCTATTAAACATCTATTGTATGCCAAATGTATGTTCTTGGGGATTGGGACAGATGGAAAAGTGTTCAGATGGAGGGAACAGCATATGCAAAAGCGTACTGGTGGGGCCAGGCATGGTGGCTCATGCCTGTAATCACAGCACTTTGGGAGGTCGAGGCAGGCAGATCACTTGAGGTCAGGAGTTCGAGACCAGCCTGGTCAACATGGTGAAACCCCGTCTCTACTAAAAATACAAAAATTAACTGGGCATGGTGGCGCATACCTGTAACCCAAGCTACTCAGGAGGCTGAGGCAGGAGAATGGCTTGAGCCCAGAAGGCAGAGGCTGCAGTGAGCTGAGATCCCCACCACTGCACTGCAGCCTGGGCACCATAGTGAGACTCCGTCTCAAAAATAAAGAGAATTGTGCAGGTGGGAAATAGTATAGGAAATGTACTTCTTTCTTTTCAATGCCTGAAGGCCATCACATTCCGTGCATCTACCACAGTTTATTTGCCCAGTCTCTTTCCTTCTGAAAGGCTTTTTATGAGAGATTGGAATGTTGCTAGCCTGGTGCGGTCATAGGCTAAGCACCTAGAGGGCAGTGGGTCAGGTCTCTTTAGGTTTTATCCAGCATCCCACGCCCTGTGTAGACCATGACTATTACATTTATCAGCCAATTTCATGGTTGTTTCCAAAGGTGCTTTGACCTGGAATCATCTGAGGTGACACTCTTTAACTTAGAAGCACACAGTCAAATGGCTAAACTTGGCAACACAAATGAGTGACTTGAGCATGTCACCAGCCACTTGTCACATTCACTCACACACTCAAGGGGTCCGTTGTACTGCAGTTAGCTGGGTAACTGGTATTTGTCAGGCTCTCATGAATTGCTAAAATATAGCAATGATGGCAATAAGTGAGATCTAATTGCAAAGGCAAATATTTGTTACTGTGGACAAGGAAATAGGGAAGAGGGACCCTTTTCAGAGTTTCCCAGGAGGTGTGGTGGCTCACGCTTGTAATCCCAGCATTTTGGGATGCCGAGGCGGGTGGATCATTTAAGGTCAGGAGTTCAAGTCCAACATGGCCAACATGGCAAAACCCCATCTCTACCAAAACTACAAAAATTAGCCAGGTGTGGTAGCGCATGCCAGTAATCCCAGCAACTGGGGAGGCTGAGGCAGAACAATTGTTTGAACTGCAGAGGCTGCAGTAAGCCAAGATCGCGCCAGTGTACTCCAGCCTGGGGGACAGAGTGAGAGACTCCATCTCAAAACAAAAAAGTTTCCCAAGGAGGCAGTGAGGAATTGGAAAGTCATCATAATCCATCATAATTAGTCTTCAAAATGAAACTTGATTGGCAGAAATCAGACACTCATCCTGTCTGGATACTCTGATCTTACGGACTTGACAGGACAGGACTTCCTTGAGCTCCAGCACTTCAGTTCCCCGCAAGGAGGCCCAGAGATGCTATTAAAAAGCCCAAATAGCTAAGATTCTCCAGAATCAGCACATCCACACAGAAGACCTTAAATCAGCTGACTCTGCGGGCTTTCGGCTTCGGTGGCTGGTGTGCAGCACTTTTCAATTGTGTGCATTCAGTTCCTCGAGTGGACCTCGTATACCGAGTGAGATCTTTATCATCTGGCATATGCGTGATGCGTGCTGGGCCTGCTACCGTGGAGTCAGTCCTGACCGCATAAAGACATCAGCAGCTCGACAAGCTCTCTCAGCCCCTGACCTGTGCTGCTGTCTGGGCTGAGGATGCCAGAACCACCGGGTCATTCACCTGTCCTTGGATGGGGCTGCCTCTTTTCCCACTTTAGCTATGTCCTTTCTGTCATCACAATTCAGCAAGTGGCTGTTGATAGTTAGTGGACAGATCCGTGGGTCTGGGGGCTGGTCTCAGCTCTGCCACTTGCTGCCAAGTGCCCTTGGGCACATCGTTGGAGCTCTCAGAGCCTCTGGTAGAAATGGAAATGATAAAACCTCCCAAGATCCTTGAGAGGGTGAAATGATCTAGAGAAAGCAGAGACCTAGACAAGTCCATGACTAGTTCACAATAGCATGTCCTGTGTCTAGCAAAATCCATGCCATTAAGACATCTGACACAGGACAGGAGTGATGACTCATACATGTAATCATAGCAATTTGGGAGGCTGAGGTGGGAGGATGGTCTAAAGCAAGGAGTTTAAGACCAGCCCGGGCAATATAGCAAGACCTCATCTATACAAAAAAAATGCAAAAATTAAAATTAGCTGGGTGTGGTGGCCTGAGCCTGTAATCCCAGCACTTTGGGAGGCTGAGGTAGGAGGATGATTTGAAGCAAGAAGTTCAAGACCAGCCTGGGCAAGATAGCATCACACCATCTCTACAAAAAACTACAAAAAATAAAATTAGCTGGGCATGGTGGTGCACACTGTAGTCCTGGCTACTTGGGAGGCTGAGACAGGATGATTACTTGATCCCAGGAGTTTGAGGCTGCAGTGAGCTATGATCATGCTACTGCACTCCAGCCTGGGTGAAAAAGTGAGACCCCATCTTGAAAAAAAAAAAAGACTCAGACATAATAATAGAAGTATTCATAAAAACACTTATGGACACAATTTGAATGTATGGAAAACAACTTGAACTATACACTTAAAATGTGCATTTTATGTCATCTGTTTTATATCTTTAATTTTTTAAGAGACAGTCTCGGTCTGCTGCCCAGGCCGGACTCTAAGTCTTGAACTCAAGCTATCCTTCTGCTTCAGCCTCCTGAGTAGCTGGGACAATAGCTGTGTGCCACCTTGCCTGGCATACACCATAATTTTTTAAAAGAACAGTCACTTACTGAACAGTTATTACTTTTTTTTTTTTGAGACATGGTCTCATTCTGTCACCCAGGCTGGAGTGCAGTGGTGTGATCCCAGCTCACTGCAATCTCTGCTTCCTGGGTTCAAGCGATCCTCCTCCCTCGGCCTTCTAAATGGCTGGGAGGACAGGCACCCAATATCAAGCCTGGCTAATTTTTGTACTTTTAGTAGAGATGGGGTTTCGCCATGTTGGCCAGGCTGGTCTCAAACTTCTGACCTCAAGTGATCCACCCACCTTGGCCTCCCAAAGTGCTGGGATTAGCCGCATCAGCCACCATGCCTGGCCCAATTATTACTTTGTTTTTTTTTCCCCTGAGATGGAGTCTTGCTCTGTCACCCAGGCTGGAGTGCAGTGACGTGATCTCAGCTCACTGCACCCTCTGCTCTCCAGGTTCAAGCAGTTATCCTGCCCCCGCCTCCTGAGTAGCTAGGGGCATGCACTACCACGCCCAGCTAATTTTTTTGTATTTTTAGTAGAGACGGAGGTCTCGCCATGTTGTCCAGGCTGATCTTGAACTCCTGACCTCGTGATCCACCCACCTTGGCCTCCCAAAGTGTTGGGATTACAGGCATGAGGCACTGCACTTGGCCCAATTATTACTTTTAGATGGCAAAAACCGCAATTACTTTTGCACCAACCTTATACTCCCTGCTACGGGTTTTACTTGCATTTAATCCTCCAGTGACTCCAGCAGGTGGGAGACATTACATCCATTTTAAAGATGAGGGAATGATTTCCAAGCAGCCACCCAAGCTGGCAGGCAGCAGAGTTAGGAGTCAAACTATGTCCATCTGACTCCGAGGCCCACACTTTAACCTTGACATTTTAATATATATATATATATATATATTTTTTGCCAAAAGGTGCTACTGTCGGGTTCCCACTCAGTCTATCAGAGCAGCAGCTCCATTCATACATGCAATCATTTGACTTCGGTGAGTACCTGCTCGGCGCCAGGGGCTACGTTAGCTTTCAAGGAGACAAAGATGAATGACACCCTAAGGGTACTCCTATCACAGGCTGAGGCAGCAAACAGGCAGGGGAATCAACACAATAATTCGTCCTTTAGGAGCCGAGAGAGTGATCAACAGAGGACCAGGAGGAGGGACGTCTTCACAAAGAAAGGAACATCTCAGCTGAATTTTGTTTTGTTTTGTCTTTTGTTTTGAGACAGAGTCTCGCTTGGAGTGCCGTGGCGCAATCTCGGCTCACTGCAACCTCCACCTCCTGGGTTCAAGTGATTCTTCTGCCTCAGCCTCCCAAGCAGCTGGGACTACAGGCATGTGCCACCACGCCCAGCTAATATTTTTTATTTTTTGTAGAGTCGAGGTTTCACCATGTTGACTAGGCTGTTCTGGAACTCCTGGCCTCAAGGGATCTGCCGGCCTCAGCCTCCCAAAGTGCTGGGATTACAGGTGTGAGCCACCATGCCTGGTCTCTGAGCTGAATTTTGCAGTGTGCAGATGACTTTTTCCAGGAAGCAGAAAAGAAGATGGCATTGGCAAGGGCACAGTAGCTGAGGGTGTGTGGCTAGCATGTCACTAGAGCACATAGGAGCTCAGAGAAAACAACTGAAGAATTTGCTGGAAAGATAGCCAGGGACCAACAATATAAGCAAAGGAGGCCGAACAGTATCTTGTAAGCATTGGGAAGACTCCAGGATTTGGGAGCCAGAGGAATGACCGGAATGTATTTGTAGAGCAATAAGGGAGAAGGTTCCAGTTCACTTTTTTTGGCGGGGGGTGGGGGTTATGGTAAAAATAATATACCTGAAATAACTCAAGTGTTCATCAGCAGATGAATAGATAAATAATGTGGTATATCCACACTGGATATTCTACAGTGAAATGTTATTCAGCCATTAAAAAAAAAAAAATGAAGTTTGAGACATACTACAGCCTGGATGATCCCTGAAAACATTTGGATAAGTAAACCGTATATTGTGTGATTTCACTCACACGAAATGCCCAGAGTAGGCGAACCATGGAGACCGAAAGTAATTAGTGGTTGGATGTACTAGACAGGAAGGTAAGGGAGTGGGAATTTCCGATAATGGGTATACTTTTTTGGGGGGAGGTGACAGAATGTTCTGGAATTAGATCTATGCACAAAGTTGAGAATATATTAAAAACCACCAGATTGTATGCTTTAAAAGAGGGTGACCTTTATAGTGGATGAATTATATCTCAATAAAACTGTTATTAAAAAACAACATAACCATATTAAATAAAAGTTTGAAAAATAGCAGTCACCCATACTCCTATGCTTCCAATGAACTCACTATTTTCCGTTTCCTATTTTGTCCCAGCTCATATATATTTTATATGTACCATATCAGAGGGTATCATTTTTCTACTGTTTTTTTTTTAACTTTGAATTTCATCACAGACAATTGTCCACATTCCCGTGAGGGTTCCATAATTGTTTGCAGACCTGCGTTTTCAGAAGATGAATGAACTCATTCAATAATTATTTTTTTGAGCACCTGCCAGGAGCCAGAAACTGGGCAAATCCCAGTTCTTGGGGAGGTTATTTTCTGGTGGGGGAGAAAGAAAACAAATAAGACAATGAATGAACAAGATAATTTCATTATCCCACAGTGCTGGGATTACGGGTGGCTGATGCCTGTAATCTCAGCATTGTAGGAGGCCGAGAAGGGAGGCTCACTTGAGGCCAAAAGTTGGAGACCAGCCTGGGCAACATGGTGCAATCTCATCTCTATATTTATTTATTTATGTTTGAGACAGAGTCTCGCTCTGTCGCCTAGGCTGGAGTGCACTACAACCTCTGTCGCCTGGGCTCAGTGGTTCTTCTGCCTCAGCCTCCTGAGTAGCTGGGACTACAGGCAGGTGCCACCATGCCTGGCTAATTGTTGTATTTGTAGTAGAGATGGGGTTTCACCATGTTGGCCAGGCCGGTCTCCAACTCCTGGCCTCAAGTGATCTGCCCGCCCCAGTCTCCCAAAGTGCTAGGATTACAGGCGTGAGCTACTGAGTCCAGCCTTATGTTTATTTATTTAAAGAAACTTAGTGAAGAGTATGACCTGAACAAAAATCCATAGGGAAATGAGACAGAGAGTCACTAGAAAGACTCAAGGCATGGGGAGAACTTGAGGAAAGTGGTCAGGGATGGAGGTGACTCGAGCTGAGACTCACATGGCAAGAAGATGCCAACTCTGTCAATATCCGAAGGGAAGTGATCTAGGGAGATGATATGGCAAGTGCAAAGGTCCTGAGGCCGCCACGAGCTTGGTGTGTTTTAGGAACAGTAGGAATATGGGTCACCATAAGAAAGGAAGATTTGGGGAAGGAAGGAGAACTGTGGCTATGAGGCCAGGTCGAATCACCCGAGGCTACCATGAGCAACACAGCAGCCAGCAGCAGGGACCCAGACAGTCCCAGTTGTCATGGTCCAGCCCTAGCACGGTTGTCAAAGGTACCTTCTGGCCTGTGCTTGGGCGGGAACCCAGAGGTCCGGAACTCAGGATTGGCCCCAGGTGAGAGCCAGGGCCAGCCTCCCACTTGGTGGTTAGCTTTGGTGAAAGCCCAGGTGATTTCCAGCACAGCCACAGAAGGCCACGCCCAGAGATCCCTGGAGGCCTCCCAAGCCTAGCTACTGCGTAGGCAGAGCAGCAAGTGCCAACCTGACAGCTGAGGGCAGCCCAGCCCCGCCTGGCTGCCTACCTACCTGCACATCACACATCAAAGTGACAGTGTTCCTGGTGCATCCGCTTCCTCTGGTCTCAACCCCGAGAGCTGGCGCCATGCTCCCCAGTGCAGAGACACTGCCATCTACCTCCCGCCAGATGCTCCCAGGCTGGGCTTTGTAACTCCCTCCCCTCTCAAATCACCAGCTTGCTTCGGAGACAGGCCAATCTGGGCCAGGTCCCCGGTGAAACTCACAGCTCCCTGATCTCTGCCTTGTAACATCATTTTTCAATTGAGTCTTCAGATTCCCTTCTTAATAGCTGTCTTCTTTTGACGGCAAGCCCCATGAAAGCAGGAACTATGGATCCATAGCATTTAGTATGGGATAGAGTGCCATTCACCTAAATATAAGGCAAGCCACATATGTAATTTATTTATTTTTAATTTAAAAAAATTTTTTTTGAGATGAGAGTCTCACTCTGTCGTCCAGGCTGGAGTGCAGTGGCACAATCTTGGTTCACTGCGACTTCCACCTCTTGAGTTCTAGTGATTCTCCTGCCTCAGCCTCCAGAGTAGCTGGGACTACATGCGTACACCACCAGGCCTGGTCAATTTTTGCATTTTTAGTAGAGACGGGGTTTTGCCATGTCGGCTGGCCAGTCTCAAACTCCTGACCTCAGAAAATCTGCCTGCCTTGGCCTTCCTAAGTGCTAGGATTACAGATGTGGTGATTTACAACTTTTTAAAAGCCACCATAAAAAAACAAAAAGAGATCAGATGTAGTGCCTCATGCCTGTAACCCCAGTGCTTTGGGAGGCTGAGGCAGGAAGATCGCTTGAGCCTAGGAGTTCAAGGTCGCAGTGAGCTATGATCTCAACACTCCACCCTGGGTGACACCCTGTCTCTTTAAAATTTAAAAAAAGTCAAAAGAAATAGGTAAAACTAATGTATTAATTTTAGTAACATATTTTATTTAACCCAGTGTATCCAAAAACATTTTCATTTCCACATTTAATCAATATAAAAATGTGAATGTGGTGGTTTACATTATTTGTTCATACTAAGTCTTCAAACTCCAGTGTATATTTTATATTATGGCATATCTCAATTTGGTTCTAAATTTTCATTGGAGATATTTGATCTTTTTTTTTTTTTTTTTTTTTTTCTGAGAAATATTATTGCTGTGTTGGCCAGACTGGAGCGCAGTGGCACAATCTCGGCTCACTGGAACCTCCACCTCCCAGGTTCAAGCAATTCTCCTGCCTCAGCCTCCCAAGTAGCTGGGATTGCAGGCATGAGCCACCATGCTGGGCTGCAAATACTTGATCTTGTTTAGGTTTTATAAAATTTAGTGGGAGACTAGATTCATTTATCCAAGTTATTCCAAACAGATGTCAAAGTTTTCCAATAGATGAATGAATCAGTTTTTTAGTTTTAGATTTAACTTAAGTAAAATTAAATAAGAAACACTATTCCTCAGGCACGCTGACCGTGTTTCAAGTGCTCAACAGCCTACGCAGCAATGGCTAACACACTGGACTGCAAAGATGTAAGTGCTGCTATTTACAGAATGAATGAATGGATAAACCCCAGTTTCACCAGATACCAATTATATAGCTTGAGCCTTGGGGTTGTTTTAAATACCCACAAATTATTTGATACTCCTTTCTTCAAAAGAAGAAGTCTAATTCGTCTTCTCTTGAGCATTCGCCAGGCTTCATGACTCACTTCTAAGTAAAGGAATGTGGCTAGGTGACAATGTGTGACTTCCAAGGCAGGGTCACCCAGTGCCTTGTGGCTTCCTCCTTGGAATCACTCCTTCTGGGAAAAGCCAGCTGCCAGGGAATGGGGAGCCTTCATCAACCCTGTGGGAAGGTCCCTGTGGCAAGGAACTGAGGCCTCCAGCCAATAGCCATGTGACTGTTTTACATCACTATATTTTTAGGTCGTTTGTTCTGCAGCAATAGGTCAAGCCTTATCCCATCCGAGCTTTAGTTGACCATTAAATGGGGTGAAAAACCCTAAAAGGCTTTTGTGAGGTTGAGAGATCATATATATAGAACACTTAGCAGAGCTCCTGGTACACTAAATAACCATAGCACTATTATTATGTCCCCTTCTTTTCTTTCTTTATTTTTTGAGATAGGGTCTTGCTCTGTCACCTAGGCTGGAGTGCAGCGATGCGATCACAGCTTACTGCAGCCTCAACCTCCCAGACTCAAGCCATCCTCCCACCTCAACCTCCTGAGTAACCGGGACCACAGGTGCAGGCCACCACACTCAGCTAATTTTTAAATCTTTTGTAGAGACGGGGTCTCACTATGTTTCCCAGGCTAGTCTTGAACTCCTGGGCTCAAGCAATCCACCCACCTCGGCCCCCAAAAGTGCTGGGATTATAGGCATGAGCCACTGCACCCTCTTTCATTCATCCATTCATCAATCCACCCACTCGTCTTCATGCTGACTGAGAGATACACTGTATGCATCTCACTTGACTCAGGAAAAATAAAGTTAGAAACATAAATTCTATTTTCCAGGCTTCTCCTTTGTCTTCAGTTCTGTTAATCGCATTGGCTTATGTAGATCTATTCATCTGTGTGTAGGTTCTAACCAGGATCTGCTCTTTTCATCAAAACTTCCTGAATTAGTGGATGCATGAACTAGCAATTCAATGGTTATTCACCGTGATGAACACGGTGAGAAGCCACCTGGATCCGCCTTCAGAGAGGAACTTAGAGTTCAGCTGCTGGGAAGGTGGCTCACAGATGGCCGACCGCTGTCAGCCCCCCTCAAGAATTGCCTCTGCTGTCTGCAGCCAATTCGCACAGGCCTTACCCTTCCCAGGTCAGCCTGCATCCAATGACCAACCCCTACAGAAATATAAACACCTGGCCAATTTGGCCCACGGTAGGGACAACTCTGACAGGCCATCTATGCCCATGGGGTTGGCAAGGTCTTGTGCTCACATCTATGCCCATGGGGTTGGCCAAGGTCAACTTCTCTCCCTGCCCAGTCCTGCCTGCTTCTCCTCCTCCTCCTCCTCCCTTTCACAACCTTTGGTCCTCAAAGTCTGTCTCAGCTTCTGCTCCAGAGAACCTACCTACCGTAAAACACCAATTGAAAGGAGGCCTCCATTGGGTTTCTCCATCTCTGCACTATTGACTTTCTGGATGATTCTTTGTGTTGGGGGCTGTCCTGGGCACTGTAGGAGGCTGAGCAGCGTCCTTCGCCTCTACCCATAAGACGCCAGTATGACCCATCCCCCAGTGAGGGAGGATCTCCAGATATTGTAATTGCAAAGTCACCTGTAATTGAGAATCAGTCACTGGCTCAGAATAAAAGAAATGGGGAAACAGGGAAGAAGGATCAGTCACCAGTTAGGCAGAGCCAGGTCTTGCTGAAAGTGGAAAGTATTTCAGGATTAGGCCGGGCATGGTGGTTCATGCCTGTAATCCCAGCACTTTGGAAGGCCTGTGTGGGCAGATCACCTGAGGTCAGGAGTTCAAGACCAGCCTGGCCAACATGGTGAAACCCTGACTCTACTAAAAATACAAAAATTATCCAGGCATGGTGGCACATGCCTATACTCCCAGCTGCTCAGGAGGCTGAGGCACAAGAATCGCTTGAACCTGGGAGGCAGAGGTTGCAGTGAGCCGAGATCATGCCACTGCACTCCAGCCTAGATGACAGACTGAAACTCTGTCTCAAAAAAAAAAAAAAAAGTATTTCAGGATCTAGCACTCCGCAGTGCCCTACTGAAATGTTCTGCCCATAAATGACCCCAGCTACTCTGTAGCTCTACTTCCTATTTTATTTTAATTTTTGTAGAGATGGGATCTCACTGTGTTGCCCAGGCTGATCTCAAACTTCTGGCATCAGACCATCCTCCCACCTCAGCCTCTCAAAGTGCTGATATTACAGGTATGAGCCACCACACCCAGTCTCTAGATTGTTGGCTACTTCTCCTCATTCCACCAGCCAGTCTCAGGTCTGTGGGCCTGAGATTACTCCTTTGGGCTTCCAAGGCCTCATGGCTTCTGCTGACTCATGGTTTCTACTGACTCATGGCTTCTGCTGACTCATGTTTTCTGCTTCCCTGCCTTTTCCTTCTGCTTGTCTTTCAGCATTTGTCCAAGTTCTCACCTCTTCTAGGTTCACATAGACTTAGACTCCCCAGAAAGAGTGTCTAACTGGGTCTTCCAGTCACTCTGCATTGTTGTGTGAGGGGGGAGCGTCTGCCAGGCAGCACCCTCACCCAAGACCACTATGCTTGGGCCTGTCTGCTGTGGGATCCAGGTGTTGAGGTCACAACGTCAACTTTCCTGGGAAGGTACCAAAGCACTGAGGGTATAATAGCCTCATCTCAGTACACTGATGTTGGTTGAGTCCACTAATGACTGTAGGCCTCAGTTTCCTTGTCTGTTGAATAAGGATAAGAGAACTTGCACCATCTAACCAGGGAGCTATGTGCATCCAATGAGGTGACCCATAGAAAAGCTCTTCTTTCCCCACCCCCCCTTTTTTTTGAGACAGAGTCACCCAGGCTGGAATGCAGTGGAGCGATCTCGGTTCACCGCAAACTCTGCCTGCCAGTTCAAGCAATTGAACTCAGCCTCCCGAGCAGCTGGGACTACAGGTATGCACCACCACACCTTGCTAATTTTTGTATTTTTTGGTCAGATGGGTTTTTCACATGTTGGCCAGGCTGGTCTTGAACTCCTGACCTCAAGAGATCCACCCGCCTTGACCTTCCAGGGTTGGGATTACAGGTATGAGCTACCACTCCCAGCCAAGAAGCTCATTTCAACTTTAATGTCTCATTTAAATATTATTGGCTGGGCATGGTGGCTCACACTTGTAATTCCAGCCCTTTGGGAGGCTGAGATGGGTGAAGAGGTCAGGAGTTTGAGACCCGCTTGGCCAACATGGCAAAACCCTATCTATCTCTACTAAAAGTACAAAAAATTAGTCGGTGTGGTGGCACGTGCCTGTAGTCCCAGCTACTCGGAAAGTTAAAGCAGGAGAATTGCCTGAACCTGGCAACCAGAGGTTGCAGTGAGCTGAGCTCACGCCACTGTACTCCAGCCTGGGTAACAGAGTGAGACGCTTTCTCAAAAACAAACAAATAAATATTATTGCTGTGATGAAAACAACTTTCTGTGTAGATGAAGTAGAAAAATGTAACCATAGTAATAGTAATCAGGACTGTCCTATTGTAAGTCTTCACAAAGACTCAGGACACTGGGCCCCTTCTAAACATCAGTGAGATGAGGGAGATGAAGAAGTTGAGTTGAAAAAATAAAAAAATAAAAGTGATTTCTTGCTTGTGGCATTTTTAGCTTGTGCATATCATCCCTGTAATATTTCTTCTTCCTTTTTTGTTAATGGCTTGGGGGTTTGAACACTGTTTTGTTGAGCCGCACGGGGAAATGTTTAATGAATCCTTGTGAATATTCATTAAATGCTGTTAATATTTTCTGGTGGGGGAGGCCCCACTGCCCATCTAGCGGGTCTCCGAACGGCAGCGGCAGGGGAAACAGCCCACCATTTGATTTGTGCTATTTGTTTTCCATTTCAGTTGCCCTATTTTCTGAGACCTCGGGAGGTTTGCAGGGGCCAAGGGTGGAGGCAGAGCTCACTTCCTTTGCTTCTCTCCCTGGACTGAGGAAGGAGTTTTAGAGAGTGGGGGTGTGAAGTTGAAGATGCATAAACGCTACGACCCAGCAACCACCCTTCTTCCTGAGTATCTTCAAGAAACCCTCCTGCGTGCACAAAGAGATATGAGGGGAATGTTCACAGCAGCACTGCTTGCAATAGCAGCAAGGTGAGAAACAACACCAGTGCCCATTAATGGGAGAATGGATTGATGTACAATGGTCATGCTATGGGATTACTATACGGTAGTGAAAATGAATGATAGGGCCTGTGTTAACACAGTTGATATGGTTTGGCTGTGGCCCCAACCAAATTTCACCTTGCATTGTAGCTCCCATAATCCCCACATGTCATAGAATGGACCTGGCGGGAGGTAACTGAATCATGGAGGTGGGTCTTTTCCATGCCGTTCTTGTGCTAGAGAGTAAGTCTCATAGGATCTGATGGTTTTATAAAGGGGAGTTCCCCTACACATGCTCTCTTGCCTGCCGCCATGTAAGACATGCCTTTGTTCCTCCTTCGCCTTTTGCGAAGTGAGGCCTCCCCAGCCACATGGAACTGTGAGTCCATTAAACCTCTTTTTCTTTATAAATTACCCAGTCTTGGATATGTCTGTATTAGCAGTGTGAGAACAGACAAATACTGTGGTTGAATCTTTTTTTACTGAGATAGAATGTATATGTCATACAATGGACTCTTCTGAAAGTGTACGGTGCAGTGGTTTTTAGTATATTCACAAAGTTGTGCAACCATCACCATGATCTAATGCCAGAATATTATCACAATCCCCAAAATAAACCTTGTACTCACTGAGCAGCCACTCTCCAGTCCTCCCTACCCCCAGCCCCAGGCAACCCCTAATCTACTTTCTGTCTCTATGGATTTGCCCTATTCTGGATGTTTCACAAAAATGGAATTGTATACTATGTGGTCATTTGTATCTGGCTTTGCTCACTTAGCACAGTTCTAAGGTTCATTCATGTTGTAGCATGTATCAGTACTTTGTTCCCTTTTCTGGCCAAATAATATTCTACTGTGTGGATATGCCCCATTTTGTTTATCCACTCATCAGTTGATGGACATTTGAATTGTTTCCACTTTTTAACTATTATAAATAATACTCTGGCATCCAGCAGGATATTTAAAGAAAAGAAAAAATATAAATAACATTGCTAGGAACATTCATGTATGGGCTTTTGTGTGGACATATGTTTTATTTCTCTCAGATATATACCTAGGAGTAGATGGATCATACAGCAATTCTGTGTTACTTTTCGAGAAACTGCCAGACTGTTTTCTGAAGCAGCTGCACCATTTTACCTTCTTATCAGCAATGTATGAGATTCCCATTTTTCCATCTCCTTGCATGGTTGAAGCTTACATACATAGTGTAGAGAAAAAAATCAAGTAGCAGAAGAATGCATTCAGTATGACCCCATTTCCACAAAGCTTAGAAACATGCAAAACAGTACCAGATAATACACAGGTCTATACCGTGCAGTTAAAGCATAAAGAAAGTAGTGAGGCCAAGCGTGGTGGCTCATGCCTGTAATCTCATCCCTTCGGCAGGCCAAGGGGGATGAATCACTTGAGGTCAGGAGTTTGAGACCAGTCTGTCCAACATGGTGAAACCCAGTCTCTACTAAAAAAATACAAAAAATGAACCAGGTGTAATGGCAGGCCTGTAATCCCAGCTACTCAGGAGGCTGAGGCACGAGAATTGCTTGAACACAGGAGGCAGTGGTTGCAGTAAGCCAGGATCATGCCACTGTCCTCCAGCATGGGTGACAGAGCGAGACTGTCTCAAAAGAAAAAAAAAAAAGTTGTGGGAATGAAAAACACCCAAATATGGGTCATGGTTCCCACTGGGGGTGAGAAGAACAATGTGATCGGGGTATATGAAGATCTAGAACTTCCATTACATGGGTATTATTTTATTTCTTAAGCAAGGTGGTAGGTCCAGGGAGTTTTAAAATTATTCTTTATCCCGGCTGGGTGCGGCGGCTCACGCCTGTAATCCCAGCAGTTTAGAAGGCCGAGGTGGGCGGATCACGAGGTCAAGAGATCGAGACCATCCTGGCCAACATGGTGAAACCCTGTCTCTACTAAAAAAATACAAAAATTAGCTGGGCGTGGTGGCGCGTGCCTGTAGTCCCAGCTACTTGGGAGGCTGAGGCAGGAGAATTGCTTGAACCTAGGAGGCAGAGGTTGCAGTGAGCTGAGATCACGCCACTGCATTCCAGCCTGGTGCCTGGTGACAAAGCAAGACTCTGTCTCAAAAAAAAAAAAAAAATTACTCTTTATCCCATGTTGTGTATTTTTTGTATTTCCTAATGAATGATTACATCTAAGTTTATTTTTAGGTAGGGCATGTTTATACAGGCATGTGTACTTTTAAGCAGACTTATTCTGCAAGAATCTTGTGGAACTGGAGGGTTTCTCAGTTGAAAAGTCTTCTGAGGATTATTGGGTCTGTTGTAATCTCCTGAGCACACAATTTCCCCTGCCCGTCCTGGCAGTGATGTGTGATAGAAAGAGTATTGGCTTTGGGATCTCTGTAAATAAAGAGGGCACAGCTTAAAGTAGCTGTGGTGGTTTTAAATCCAAAACTTTATTGATACAGCTCCCTTTGTTTTATTTTATTTTATTTTTTGAGAGAGTCTCACTCTGTTGCCCAGGCTGGAGTGCAGTGGTGCAATCAGCTTACTGCTGCCTTGAACTCCTAGGCTCAAGGGATCCTCCCACCTCAGCCTCCTGAGTAGCTGGGACTACAGGTGCACACCACCCGACTAATTTTTTTAATGTATTTGTAGAGACGGGGTCTCACTATGTTGCCCAGACTGGTCTAAAACTTTTGGGCTCAAGTGATCCTCCTACCTCAGTGTGAGACTGAGGACTACAGGTACGTAGCTGGGACTATAGGCACCTGCCACCACGCCTGGCTAACTTTTTATATTTTTTGTAGAAACAGGCTCTCACTGTGTTGTCCAGACTTGTCTCAAACTCCTAGGCTCAAGTGATCCTCCCCCTGTGACCTCTTAAAGTGCTGGGATTACAGGTGTGAGCCACCATGCTGGGCCAATATGCTTGGTGGAGCTTAATTTCTCTTCCCTTGAGCTATGTGACTTGCTTCTAACAAACAGAATAAGACAGAAGTGACAGTGTGTGATTTTAGAGACGAAGTCATAGAGAGCATGTGGCCTCTTCCTTTCTCTTTCTTTTGGATAACTTTCATTCTGGAGAAAGCCAGCTGCTATGTTGCGAGGATATTCAAGCTGCCCAATGGAGAGGCCCACATGGTGAGGAACTGAGGCCTCCAGCCAACAGCCACATGAGGGCACCATCTTGGGAAAGGATCCGCTAGCCCCAGTCAAGCCTTCGGATACCTGCCGCCCTGCTCAGCGTCTTGACTGCAACCTCATCAAAGACCTTGAGCTGGAACCTTCCAGCTAAGCTGTTCCTGGATTCCTGGTTCTTGGAAACTGTGTAAGATATAAATGTTTGTTGTTAGGAAGCTGTTAAGTTTGGGGGTCATTCATTACATAGCAATGGGCAATATAAGCAGTAAGAGACCTGTTATCTCACAGGACAAGTTTCTTGAGGGAGGATATTCCAGGGTGGTTAACTCAGGGACACACTGATGTCATCAAGGCTACTCTGCCTTGAGTGTGTTGGCTTTTGCCTTCATGCTTGTCACTTCATGCTCTCTGGTGGCTGTCACAGCTCCAAACACCACATCCTCATACAGCTTCATTGAGAGGTGAGAGGTAGACCTTTCCCACAAGCCCCTCGGTAGACTTCCTATATGTGTCGTTGGTCCAGGTCCATCATCTACTTCTGCCTAAACCAGGTGCTACCAAGGGGAGTGGAATTGCTTTAATTGGCTTGGCCTAATGACATGCACCTGTGGCGGCCATGGAGCCGCACCACTCAGATCTCCCTTCAAGAGAACCTGCTGTCGGGAGGGTAGTTACTGGGCAACCTGCAGGTGCTGCACCATCGAATCTGCTTCATGCAGAGACTCTGCTCTCCCCAGGCTGCTCCCAAACAGGAACTACATAGTGGGGGTTCTAGAGCTGGCGCTTCTTTTTCTTTTTCTTTTTCTTTTTTTTTTTCTTTTGAGACAGAGTCTTACTGTACCTCTGAAGCTGGAGTGCAGTGGTGCGATCTTGGCTCATGGCAACCTCTGCCTCCCGCCGGGTTCAAGTGATTCTCCTGTCTCAGCCTCCCTAGTAGCTGGGACTACAGGCATGAGCCAACAGGCCTGGCTAATTTTTGTATTTTCAGTAGAGACAGGGTTTCACCATGTTGGCCAGGCTGGTTGCTAACTCCTGGCCTCAAGTGATCCACCTGCCTTGGCCTCCCAAAGTGCTGGGATTACAGGTGTGAGGCACTGTGCCTAGAGCTGGGCACTTCTGCCCAGTGTGGGACTCTAACTCCCCATCAGCCTGCCTGAGACTTTCTCAGAGCTGGGCTGCAGCCTGATCCTCTTCCAACCCAGTCCTCCTTCCCTCCCCCTCTCCTTCTCCAGGTGTCAGACCCACATCACACCGTTAAGATCTTCCCTGACCACTCCTGCCTTCTCTCTCTTATCCTTCACAGGCATCTCCTCAGTAAATTTCTTGTACATCTATTGTCCTCTTAGAATCTTGTTCCCAGAACACCCACATTCACATAGTCCTCTGGGTGTAGGGATAAGTCTCATTCTCTATATATGGGACATGTACACCCAGATAAAATCGGGGGTAGGGGTAGAGAGGAATGGCTGTTCTATAGATAACCTTCAGGGCACGTTCAATGCCTGATGGGCCTGAGCACAAAGCCCAGCTCTACCCTCGACTGCTAGTGGCACCTGGAGAGTTATTGACCTCTCTGACCTCAACCTCCTCCTCTTAAAGAACTGTGGTGAGATTCACTGGAAAGGGCATGTGTAAAGTTCCTAGCAGAAAATCGTAGCAAGGGCTGGCTGGACACCATGGCTCACCCCTGTAATCTCAGAGCTTTGGGAGGCCGAGGTGGGAAGATCACTTGAGTCCAGGAATTCAAGACCAGCCTGTGCAATCTAGCAAGACCCTATCTCTAAAAAAATAAATAATTAACTGGGTTTGATGGTGCATGCCTCTAGTCCCAGCTAGTTGGGAGGCCGAGGTGGGAGGATGGCTTGAGCCCAGGAGTTTAAGGTTGCAGTGAGCCATCGCTGCAAAACTGCACTCCAGCCTGGATGACACAGCGAGATCCCATCTCAAATAATAACAGTAATGATAATAACAATAAGGACCATTTGAGTGATTCCTAATTTAAGTCACTTTACATTGTGTAGCTCACTGAATCATCACTATGACCCTTTTGGGAGTGAGTGCTATTGTCTCTTTTTACCAAAACTGCAGCTCAGAGAGGTTAAGCAGTTGTTCAAGTCCCACAGTGAGTAAGTGGCTACGGAATAGGGACGATCCGATTATAATGCTAGTGTAGAATGCTGTTGGGACATTGAGCAGTGCTGTGAACTGTAGGTGCTTGATAAATGCTGTAAGATGAGCTGCAAAAGCCCCACCTTAAAACATGGCTGTGAGGTTCAATTTGTTTAATTTATTTAATGAAAGGATTCTTTCATTACAGGAGCAGTTCAGCATGGTGATTGCTAGTGTTTATTAAGCACTTGCTGTGTGCCAGGCGCGTTAAATAAATTGAACTTCACAGCCATGTTTTAGGGGAGGGCTTTTGCAACTCATTTTACAGCCCAGGAAACAGATGCACAGAGAGTAAGGGATGAAGCTGGGGCTCTGGCCAAGTGGTTTGACCTCCGAGTTGACATAACCACGCACTGTCTCCTGGAAAGAACTAGGGCTTCCAAAAACAAAAAACAAAACAACAACCAAAACCAAAACCAAAAAAAAAAAACCAAATATGTGTCTGATTGGAATTCGAACTCTACCTCTTAGTTCCTGTGACCTTGGGCAAGTTACTTATCCCCCAGCCTCAGTTTCCCCAACTCTTAAGCTGACGATCAATAACACCTACCTCAAACACAATTTTTGTTGTCATTGTTTCTGCTTGTGCAAGATTTAAGCGGAAAAAAAAAAAATCCTGAAAGCTAGGATAGTGCCTATTACACAAATAGGCTCTTAATTAATTATCACGGGACTCCTGGTGTTGTTGACATTTATCTCCGATTTTTGTCTTTACAGGAATCATAAATCTGGTTCTGATTATCGCCACACATACAGATTCTTCTCAAAGATTCAGAGTCTTATTCTTTTATCTGTTCCCTAAAATATGATCTAATTTACAAAACTTTGACTTACAGCTCCGCCAAAAGCCCAGCTGGCGTGTGAAATGATGCTCTCTGCCGCCCGCAGCACCAAAAAGCACCACCCTCCTGGGAACCCGGCAAGGACCTTGGTGTTCGGTTCCTTTGTGCAATAAAGAACCTTTTGTAAAATGAGTAACAACAGATCATGTATCTGTTGGGACAACCCAGATCTTCCCGCTTAAAGCAGAGATCCCCAGCTTCCAATTCCCATGGGGAGGCCAATGGAATAAACAGTGCATTGCTTGGCTGGGTGCAGTGGCTCACCCCTGTAATCCCAGCACTTTGGGAGGCCAAGGTGGGCGGATCACCTGAGGTCAGGAGTTCAAGACCACCCTGGCTAATGTGGTGAAACCCTGTCGCTACTAAAAATACAAAAATCTATCGGGCCTGGTGGCAGGCGCCTGTAATCCCAGCTGCTCGGGAGGCTGAGGCAAGAGAATTGCTTGAAGCCGGGAGGTGGGGGTTGGAATGAGCCGAGATCACACCATCGCACTCCTGCCTGGCAGACAAGAGCGAGACTGAGTCGTAAAAAGAAATGCATTGCTACACCTCTAGCACTGATGACTTCTCATGGTTCAATTTTCTAGTACTCCTTGTGGCCTTCGCTCCTCACTCAGTTTCCCCGTCTATAAAATGGGGATGAATATTTGCGCCATACAATCTTCTACGCCTTGCAGGATAAACATACGCAAGACTCAGCTCAGTAAACATTTGTAGAATCTGAATTGATTTAGGCATTCAGGTCACTCAGCCAGCACTCGCTGAGCAATTGCTATAGATCCAAAAGAAATGTCAGACTCAATCATTGCCATTCGGGAGGGTTCCTGTCCACTTTATCAAGACACTTTATCACATAGGGCAGTATTTTTTTTTTCTTTTTACAATCAAGTAGATGAAGTGAAGAGCAGCATTTCTTAAGTCTCATTTAAACTCGTGCCTTCTCTGTGTGTAATCATTAACCATTTCATGTTCTAATGTCGTTTCAAACTCCAAAATAAATAACTCATGACCAGGAATAAAAGAAAGCAATGAAAACAGCAAATACTCCAAGAGAAATGAAAGTATATGTCCACATGAAGACTTGTACCCGAATGCTCGTAGCAGCATTATTCATAATAGCCCAAAGGTGGGCAAAACCCAAATGTCCATTAATAGATGAATGCATAAACAAGATGTGATATATCCTTACAATGAAATATTATTTGGAGATAAAAGAAGGAAGTACTAACACTTGCTACAACACGAATGAACCTCAAAAGCACTATGTTAAATGAAAGAAACTGATCAGAAAAGACCACATATGATATGATGCCATTCGCGTGAGAGTCCAGAATTGAGAAATCTATAGCAGGGGTCCCCAAGCCCCAGCCGTGGACTGGCATTGGTCCATGGCCTGTTAGGAATGAGGCCGCACAGCAGGAGGTGAGCAGAGGGTAAGTGAATGAAGCGTCATCTGTATTTACAGCACATCCTACTGCTCATAGGCTTTTATTTTAAATTGAGGCAGAGTCTTGCCCTGTGGCCCAGGCTAGAGTGCGGTGGCACAATCATGGCTCCCTGCAAACTTGAAGTCCTGGACTCAAGTGATTCTCCTGCCTCAGCCTCCTAACTAGCTAGCACCACAGACACACACCATCATGCTCAGCTATTTCTTGTTATTACTATTAGTATGTTTGTAAATACAGGGTCTTGCTATGGTGCCCAGGCTGGTCTTGAACTCCCAACCTCAAGAGATCCTCCTGCCGCAGCCTCCCGAAGTTCTAGGATTACAGACATGAGCCACTGCACCCCACCTACGTTAGCTTTCTGGAATGAGTCCACCAGTGGGCTAACATGGGGTGGAGAATCCTCAGGGGTCCATTTGCAGAGCCTCCTGTCTTCAGAATTAGGCAAAAAGATTCAGCTCAGCCTCAACAACTCCATCTGGATCTCTAGCACAAATAAATTCTACACGCTGTCGCAGAAGTTGGTCCCTGAGAGAACCCTTCCAGCAAGAACCCCTCCTGCAGGACCAGCAGCGGAGAAAAGCCTAGCTCAGTGCTGGGGCGTAGGACCAGAGAGGAGCTTTCACTTGCAGAGGGCTGGGTCTGAGTCGGCTTCCCCAGCCCCATCCCCAGCCTCCCTCCGCAGGGTATTGACCAAGTGGAAGGGATTCGGGGAAGAGCAGGACACACGAATGGGGGCCTGCGGGACGGGGGTGAGGGGATGGTGGACCCCGTGGAGACTAAGGGGAGGCTCAAGGAACAGGTGTCCCTCAGGTTGCCTGGCTGCCTGTGCAGCTCGCTGAGGCTGCTTGAATAACCGTGCTAATCTGTGCACATCCCAAGGGAAGCCCGTCAGTTCCAGCTCTAATCAGGTCGCTACTCTCATGTAGAGGGTTTAATGTACCATCCTTCATAGTGAGACACGCCACTCTGACCCATCGGCTGCTCAGGGGAGCTGCTTCTCCCTCCCTTCTGCTCTTTTCCCTCAGCGTCCACCCGAGAATCTCACCTGGACCCTTGAGGGGTGGTGCTGACCTCCTTGGAGACGTCCTCTCCTACAGCGCCACAGCGCTGGTCCCAAGGTACAGCTCTGCCCTACCCAAAACCCTTCAAGTCTTCAGGCTGGCCCCAGGCTACAGACCAAGGCCCACTTTGACCTCGCATGGCCCTATCTCCATAGCTCATTTCCTGTATCGCCCTCCTGGGGTCCCATAAGGTGCCCAGCCTAGAGCATTCAGTGGATCCCCTCCACCGTAGCTTCTCAGCCTCCACACTACTGACATTTGGGCTGGCTCATTCTTTGCAGTGGGGAGGGTACTCTGTGCATCGTAGCATCTTCGGCTTCCACCCACTAAATGCCAGTAGCATCCCTCTCCCCACATCGTTTTTTTGGGGGTGGGATGAAATCTCACTCTGTCACCTAGGCTGGAGTGCAATGGCTCTATCTCAGCTCTCTGCAACCTCCCCTCCCAGGTTCAAGCAATCCTTCTGCCTCAGCCTCCCAAGTAGCTGGGACTATAGGCATGTGCCGCCATGCCCACTAATTTATTTTATTTTATTTTTATATTTTTAATAGAGATGGGGTTTTGCCATGTTGGCCAGGCTGGTCTTGAACTCCTGACCTCAGGAGATCCACCCATCTCAGCCTCCCAAAGTGCTGAGATTACAGGTATGAGCCACCATGCCCTGCCCCCTCCTCACATTGTAACAACCAAAAAAAAAAAAAAAATCCAGACAGTGCTGCATGTCCCTTGGGGGCCAAATCACCCTCAGTTGAGAATCACTGCTCAGTGGAAGTGTGCAAGACAAGAATTCAGTCACTCACTCTCAAGCCGGTCAGACCTGAGCCCAATTGCCAGCCTTTACCCAAGAGCTACCCATCCCTTGCCAAATTGCTTCAAGTGAGGCTAAACTGGTGCTTGCCTTATAGGACTGGGTAACTGCCAAATGAGACGATCCAAGACAAATAGCTCTGGGGCCAGCACATAAACGATGCCCAGGATGATGCCCTGTTTTGTTTCATCTTCCTGGTATCCCCTTTCTCCCTCTTTTCCTGGCCAGTGAACTTTTTTTTTTAAGCTGGAGTCTTGCTCTGTCGCCCAGGCTGGAGTGTGGTGGCGTAATCTCAGCTCACTGCAACCTCTATCTCCTGGGCTCAAGTGATTCTCCCGCCTCAGCCTCCCAAGAAGCTGAGATTACAGGCGCACACCACCACGCCCAGCTTATTTTGTACTTTTAGTAGAGATAGGGTTTCACCATGTTGGCCAGGCTGGTCCTGAACTCCTGTCCTCAAGTGATCAGGCCACCACAAGTGATCCAAAGTGTTGGGATTACAGGCATGAGCCACCGCGCCAGGCCATCTGGCCAGTGAACCTCTGTTTCTCAGGATCCAGCTTGCACATCAATTCTTCAGGAAGCTTCTCTCCACCTCTCCCAACTCCTGGCCACGTCCCCTCCACCATAGCACTTCCCATGCTGTGCTGAACCTGCATATTGGAGGATCTGTCTCCTGCACCTGCCTGTGAGCTCAGAGTCAGCAGCCTTCCATGCATTCTGTTCTTGATCCCAGAGCCTGCGTTCAAGCTCAGCCCCTGTTCAGGGTGGCAAGAGGGAGGCAGGAAGTGTGCCAGTGTAGATACGTTCTGATCTGATCTGCAGAGACGGAAAGGCATTGTGTCTGCCCTAAGTTAGATGGGGTGGGATGTAGTTACCACAAAGAGACCCAGAAGCTTGTCAGCTCAGAGTGAACGTCACCCAAATCCTTGACCTCATCAGTTCAAAGCCATCATGAGGCAGACATGGTAAACTATTCCCAGCCTTGAACTCAATCTCTGCGGCCAACAGAGTCTCAGTTTTCCCATCTGTGTAATGGTGATGATACATAGCCACTTCCTGGAGTTTATTTAAGGATGGAATGAGGTGATATGGTTTGCCCATGATAAAGACAGCATCGGACAGCAAACACGCCACCCTAGAGAGGAGAAGGATTTAAAGAGCTCATCTTTTTCTCCCTCCCTCCCTTCCTGCCTTTTTTCCTTTCTTCCTCCCTCTTTCCCTTCCTCCCTCTCTCCCTCTATCTCTCTTTCTTTCTCTCTTTCTTTTGTGACAGGATTTCACTCTTTTTGCCCAGGCTGGAGTGCAATACCATGATCTCAGCTCACTGCAACCTCCGCCTCCCAGGTTCAAGGGATTCTCCTGCCTCAGCCTCCTGAGTAGCTGGGATTACAGGCGTGCACCACCATGCCCAGCTAATTTTGTATTTTTAGTAGAGACAGGGTTTCAACATGTTGACCAGGCTGATCTCGAACTCTTGACCTCAGGTGATCCACCCACCTAGGTCTCCCAAAGTGCTGGGATTACAGGTGTGAGCCGCCATTCCCTTCCTCTTTTTATTCCCTAACCAGTTTATTGAGGGACGACTGATGTACAGAAAACTGTACACATTTGATGTATACATCTTGACAAATTTGGGGATACGTGTACACCTACAAAACCATCACCGGCGTTCATTGCTCTACTATTAAGGACTAGCCAGCAGCGGCAGGGGTGGATGGAACTGGGTTTTCACGACAGGGAGAGTGTCCTTGCCTTTGTTTGTGGTCTTAATCTGGAAGATGGGTGGGATGCACAGCTTATTTTTTCTGTTGAGATGTACAGAAAGGCTTCCACGTCCATGAAGGATAAACACCAAAGAAAGCCACTTAAGTCGTGAAAGCCAATATCTAGCTTGGAATCCAAGAAGAATTAATTGATAACAAGGGTAATTAATCCCCAGAGCAGGATGCCACCAGCAAAGATAACAGCATTTCAGTTACTGGAGGGTCTGTCTATTAAAGCCTGCCTGTTTCTACAAGGCAGTGTTTAACTAGCATAGCCCCTAGGACACGGCCCCCCTTCCCTGCTGCCTAAGGTACACAGCTCCCTTCTTCCTTTGACCTCCAGAAACACTTACGGCCTATGTCCTGTCTTGCAGAGTGTGTGTGTGTAGGCGTGTGTAAGGAACAAGAGAGATGGAGAGGCAGAACCCCACTAGATCACGGAACTCTTAAAGCTAGAGAGCAGTACTCTATACTTCGCTTAGTTGTCTCTAAATGCCTTGATTTGCTTTTTTTTTAACCTGTCTTAGAGAGTTCTGCATTATCAACTCATTTAAATCTTCCTTATTTTCTTTGACAACTGGATAACATTCTACTGCATCAACAAATTGTAATTGATAAGCACTCTCCTTTCCTGATGGGTCTTTAGGTCATTTCCAATTTATCACTAATACAAAGAGCATACATCTTTGTCCACTTGTGCAAGTACTTTCGTGGGACAGATTCAAAGAAGTGAAATTCTAAAGCCACTGTAATATGAAATTTAAATTTTGATAGAATTATCAAGTTCCAGGCTTCACACAGGAGCTCATACCTGTAATCCCAGCACTTTGGGAGGCTAAGGCAGAAGAATTGCTTGAGGCCAGGAGTTTAAAACCAGCCTGGGCAACATAGGGAGACCCGATCTCTACCAAAAGATTAAAAATAATGTATAGTCCTAGCTATTCGTGAGGCTGGGTGGATCACTTAAGTCAGGAGTTCAAGGCAGCAGTGAGCCATGATGGTTCCAAAGCATTCCTGCTTGAGTGACAGAATAAGACCCTTCTCTTAAAAATAAAAAATTGTCAAATTCCTCTCCATAAAAAGCTGTACCAAATTATACTTCTACTAGCTATCCACATGAAGATCTGACCCCTGCACTCTTGCCAACACTGGAAATGATCGATCTTTAATTTTGTGCATGTGGCCAACTTCGTGGGTGAGCATGGTGCATCATCTTCCTCTGCACTTCCCTGATTACTGCGAAGCTGAGCATCTTTTCATGTCTTTATTGGCCATCAGCCTTCCTTCTGTACATATGCATACACATACACTTTTAAAATGTTTCCCAAGGCTTTGTCGTCATCTGCTTGTTTTCTCTACAGTACATCAAAAACATCTTTCTGTGTCAGTGCACGCACACTTTTGCATCATTCGCAGTGGCTGTGTCACGTGGCAGCAGCACAAACTTCTCAATCAGTTCCTGATTGTTGAGCATTTAAGTTGCTCCCCATCTTCTGCTGTTCTTGCCAAAACTGTTATGTCTTTATAGCTAAGTTAAGATGTTGAACGCTTTCTAATTTCCTTGGGATGAATTCCTAGAAGTGGAATTGCTGGTCAAAGGATGTGTGTTTTCTTAAAGTCACTGCTATTTTTTAAGGTTATTGCCAAAATGCTCTGCAGAACAGCTTGCTGGAAGGTTTGCATTCCCATCAGCAGTTCATGGCGGTGTACTTCCCTGGTCATTGCCAAATGTCCACTGCGAGGACAAAACCACCCCCAGTTGAGACCACTTTCTTAGAAACAGAATGGTTTCAATGCCCAGGCAGCTGAAGATAAACATTCTTTTTATCCAACTCAGTGGTTCCCCAACCTGAATATTCTGTGTGCAATACCATAATACCATATATACCTTACTTTATGGGCAGAGAATTTTGTTTCTTTCTTTCTTTTTTTTTTTTTTCTGTCACCCAGGCTGAGTGCAGTGGCATGATCTTGGCTCACTGCAACCTTTGCCTCCTGGGTTCAAGAGATTCTCCTGCCTAAGCCTCCTGAGTAGCTGGGATTGTAGGCACCCGCCACTACGCCAGGCTAACTTTTTGTATTTTTACTACACAACATTTGTGTTTCACAATATTGGCCAGGCAGGTCTCGAACTCCTGACCTTGTGATCTGCCCGCCTCAGCCTCCCAAAGTGCTGGGATTACAGGCGTAATCCTGCAGGCAGAGAATTTTCAAGGGTAACTAGACTCCATCCACCTTACATGCTGACATATGAACCTAACCTCTCCCTTAAATTGAACACCACCAGCCTCCCTGAAGAACCCTCAGCTTTATCACCAAGGTCTTTCCGGCACAAAATCTCATGCCCAGGCTTCTCTTCAAGGCCAGCGGTGGTTACCGACATTACTGGACACTTCCCATAGAGCCATGCCATTACACTGAATTCTCACATAGACTGTGAGGTAGGTACCGTTCCTGCCCATGTTATGGAGCAGACCCCCAGGATCATGAAGATTAAATAACTTGCCCCATATTGCACAGCTGGCAAATGCTGGAGCCCATTTCATGCCAAATTATACTGTTTTCAATAGAAAGTATACACCAGCAGTTAAAGAGAGTGTCTGTAACTGGCTCCTGTTTACTGACTGACATTTCTATTAATATTTTTGTGATTCCAAATCAAGTAGGTGAAAAATTTTAAATACAGCCTGTGTGTCATCAAAGGAGCAGCAGCTGGTATAGCTTGAGGTATGGGCAGAATGTAGGCCAGGCATCAGTCTTCGCTGCTGTGGGCATGGCTTGTGCCTGGAGGCTAAGCCATTTAAATGACCTCTTAAAGGGACATCCAAAGCCAAGATTCTGAGTATTGTTGGAGTAATTTCCACAGTGGGGTTCTAGGAACTATTAGACCAGTAGGGCTACCATTTAGTGCCTTGGACTGACGCTTCTATTGTAAACTGAAGGAATGAATATGTTTTGCAAATGAGGAAAACCCCTCTCCCCTTTGCTACCCCCTCCAGACTTTGGACCCTAACAAGAGTGAAACCCTTTGAGCTCCTTGGAGGAAGGTGTGCCCACAAAGCCAAGGGTGTGATTAGATCGGCTAAGACCTTCCTGTTCTGACCAAAGGAACCAATTAGATGATCTAATGGGAAGCTTTTTTTGTTGTCCTGAAATTATACGATGCTATGAAGCTGCCCACTATTATGTATCCTTGATGATAATAATAATGTCTCCTTCCTGGATCGCATAACAAAGTGTAATCAACTCTCTCAACAGCCTTGGTGTTAATGACTCTGCACCCATTTTGCTGCTGGGTAGAGTGAGGCAAACAGAGACCAGGGCACTGCCTGGCTCAACTTCCCTCAACAGAAAGTTTCTTTTTCTTTTCTTTTCCTTCTTTCTTTCTTTCTTTCTTTCTCTTTCTTTCTTTCTTTCTTTCTTTCTTTCTTTCTTTCTTTCTTTCTTTCTTTCTTTCTTCTTTTCTTTCTCTCTCTCTCTCTTTCTTTCTTTCTTTCTTTTTTTTTCGAGACGAAGTTTCGCTCTTGTTCCCCAGGCTGGAGTACAGTGGCGTGATCTTGGCTCACTGCAACGTTCACCTCCCAGGTTCCAGTGATCCTCCTGCCTCAGCCTCCTGAGTAGCTAGGACCACAGGCGTGCACCACCATGCCTGGCTAATTTTGTATTTTTAGTAGAGATGGGGTTTCATTCACCATGTTGGCCAGGCTGGTCTTGAACTCCTGAGTAGCTAGGACCACAGGCGTGTACCACCATGCCTGGCTAATTTTGTATTTTTAGTAGAGATGGGGTTTCATTCACCATGTTGGCCAGGTTGGTCTTGAACTCCTGACCTCAGGAGATCTGCCCGCCTCAGCCTCCCAAAGTGCTGGGATTACAGGCGTGAGCCACCGCATCCGGCCAGAAACATTTCTTTAGTATACTCAATGAAAGCAGGAATCTTGTTTCCTATGCTGTCAATCTGAAATTCTAGCCACAGTGGAATTTCCCCAAAGTTTGTTCTGGGGAACACCAGTCTCACCAGAAACTCTGTGGTCATTTTGAAAAATTCTGCATTTCTAGTCCTCCTTTGGATTTTCTTAAGTATATTAAGCATTAAAGGCTCTGAGAAGTCCTGCAGTGAAGGCATGTTTTTAATTGTGATTAGGTATTTCCAAAACACATTTGACCACAGAATCCTGCTTTCATGTAACAGTCTCCTGGGAGCCCTTGGGAAATTCTGTGTTTGGAATATTTAAATGACCTCTGCTGTCTCAAAAATATTTGCAGAGACGCCCTTTACTCAGGTATAGGGAAGTGAGGCCATATCACTGGAGAATGGGTGTGGTGATCAAGATAGCAAACTTCAACCTGAAGGCCCCTAGACCCAAGGATACCCTCACCCATGTCAGGGCAGACACAGTTTCATCACTAGCACACATCAGTGCTTTCTAACCATTTTTTACCTGGGTCAGAATGGTAGCCTGGAGCTGAAGTTGATGGAAGTGTGACCTTGGGGACAGTGTTGGGTCAGACTGTAAAGGGTTCAGAAGAGCCAGAGGCCAGGTGTGGTGGCCCATGCCTGTAATCCCAGCACTTTGGCGGAGGTAGGAGGCTGAGGCAGGAGGATTGCTGGAGCTCAGGAGGTTGAGACCAGCCTGGGCAACACAGTGAGACTTCGTCTCTATTTGAAAAAGAGAGAGGGAAAGAGAGAGAGAAAAAAAAGGAGTAACATTGCCCCCAGGGCAAGGGGGTGGGTGGGCTAGAACTAAGGTTGTGAGCAGCCCATGAGACACTCCCTGAGATCACGTTCAATGGGTGTGCCGGTGTGGGAGGACTGCCTGGCACCTGCTAATTCCCGCTGATGTCATCCCTCATCCTCACCTCCCAATCCAGGCATCAAGACAATATGGCGGCATGGGTGGCAACGTGTCTGTCTCCATGCCTCCTTCTACATCACCTAAGGCAGCTCACAATGCTCTGAAAAATGTAGCCAAGTGACATTAACTGGAAGGAAGTGAGTGGCAAAACAAAGAAACAAACAGAGCTACAGCCAAACACCTAGATAGGCATGAGGCATTTGCTGTCTTGGATCCAGCCACCCGTATCAGGTATTTGTTTGACCAGTGAGGGGTTGGGGAAAGATACAATTTATTGAGCACCTACTATGTGTTGGTTCCTGGGCTAAACAACATTTTTTACTCTTTTTTCCTAGAAGGAAAGTTAAGCACATTGTATATTTTATCCTATGAGGAAGGCTTTCCATCTTTGTAATAGGTATGAAGAAACTAGGAAGCCCAAAGGCTGAGCAATTGGTCCAGGAACACACAGCTGGTAGGGACAGAGCTGGGACTGAAATGTGAGACTTTCTGATTCCAAAGCCTGTTATTTTGATTCTATGCTGCATTGCTGCACTGCCTGAGCCACACCGACAAACAGATGCACGCTTTTCTCCCTCTATACTCTCTTACTGAGAGAGATGGCATACATGTAGAAAGGGGCCTGAGACATTTAGTTAATATGAGAATAATTGTACATTGAGCACTCATGTGTCAACCACCTAGGCAAAGAAATACCAGGTTGGACAACATAGGGTCTCTTTTGTAGAGATCCTGTCTCTACAAAAAATTGAAAAATTAGCCAGGTGTGATAGCTCTTAGGAAATTCTGTGTTTGGGATATTTAAATGACCTCTGTTGTCCCAACTACTGAAATTCCAGCCACTCAGGAGGCTGAGACAGGAGGATCAGTTGAGCCCAGAGTTTGAAGCTGCAGTGAGCCATGATGATGCCACCATGAGTCTCTGTTGAAAGAAAAAGAGAAAGAGAGAGAGAGAGAGAGAGGGAGGGAGAGACAGAGATTAAGAAAAAAAAGAGAGAAAAGAAATGAGAGAGAAAAAGAGAAAGAAAGAAAGAAAAAGAGAAAAGAAAGAGAAAAAATAGAAAGGAAGAGGAAGAGGGAAAAAAAGGAAAGGAAAGGAAGGGAAGGGAGGGGAGGGGAGGAGGGGAGGGGAGGGGGGGGAAAGGGGAGGGGAGGAGGGGAGGGGAGGGGAGGGGAAGGGAGGGAAAACAGAACACAGCCAGCACCTAGGGGTCTCTTGTGTGTCTCTCCCAGAGGTCTGACTCTTCAGACATTTATTTCTAATTGTTTTGCTATGTTTATATCTCTAAACTATTTAGTTTGATTTTTGCCTGATTTACAACTTGATGTAAATGGACTCCTGTTCATCAATTTGTTTTCTTTCTTTGTAGCATCAAAGTATCTGTGAAGTTCAAACATGCTCTCGTCTGGAGCTGCAGCTTACTGGTTTTTATTGCTTTACTGTGCTCCACTGTATGAGCCTGCAGCCACTCATCCCCTCTACTGTCGATAGACATTTGGTGCATGTCCAGGTTTTGACAATAGTCTCAGTCTGTTTGTGCTGCTATCACAAAATGCCTGAGATGGAGTAATTTAAAAACAACAGGAATTTATTTCTCACAGTTCGGGAGGCTGGGAAGTCCAAGTACATGGCATGGCAAGTTCGGTGTCTGGTGAGGGCCTAATTTCTGCTTGCAGAATGGGGCCTTGCTGCTGCATCCTCACATGGAAGGAGGTGAACGGGCAAAGGGCTTACCTAGTTCCCTCCAGCTCTTCTGTAGGTTGCTATCCCATTAATGAGGACAGAGCCTCATGGCCCAATCACCTCCTAAAAGCACCATCTCTTAACACGGTTGCATTAAGGACTGAGTTTCAACATGAATTTTGGAGGGGACACACACATTCAAACCATAACAGAAATCTCAAAAATGATGCATTTGTAAACATAAACTCAGAGTGGAACAAACTCCGGAACATAAACTCAGGGTGGAATTGCTGGATTATAGACTGTGTGTATCTTCAACTTTACCAGATAAGTGGTTGTACAAGAGTTGTTCCTCCACCTCCCCACTAACATTTCTTGCTATCTCTAGCCTCTATACCCCATGATCATCTGCTATCTCTATCCTTCACCAATCTGTCCATTAATTTGCAAAGACAAGTGAAGAAGCTTGGTATAGATGCTAGCTGAACATACAAAGGACCTCGTATTTGCAGAATCAGAATTACCAAGGCATTGGTCCATGAATCTTTTTTACAACTCCCTGAGTGATTTCGTGATCAGCCTTGTCTGAAGGCCACTGATCTAGAGCCTTGACATATTTTTCATAAAGTTCTGGGATGCCCTTTTTTCAAACTAAATTTTATGTAGAAAGCAATATATGAAATGCATAAAATCAGAGCTCTCCTGGTTGTAACAAAGTAGGAGTGGAGGCTGGGCATAGTGGCTCATGCCCACAATCTCAGCACTTTGGAAGGCGGAGGTAGGAGGATCACTTGAGGCTAAGAGTTTCATAGCAGCCTGGGCAACATAGCAAGACCCCATCTCTACAAAAATATTTTAAACTTAGTCTGGTGTGGTGGTGCATACCTGTAGTCTCAGCTACTTAGGAGGCTGAGGCAGGAGCGTCACTTGAGCCTAGAAGTTTGAGACTGCAGTAAGCTATGATTAGTTGAGCCCAGGAGTTTGAAGCTGCAATGAGCCATGATGATGCCACCATAAGTCTCTGTTGAAAGAAAGAGAGAGAGAGAGTAAGCTATGATTGTGCGACTGCACCCCAGCCTGGGTGACAGAGCAAGATACCATCTCTTAAAAACAGTTTTTTAAAAAGAGTGGAAGATCCCACAAAACAGAATGACTGGCGCTTCACCACACCCAGTCCTCTTTCTCCAGCATTAGAGCTGGGCTGCATTTCCTAGCCTCCTTTGCAGGTGAATGTAGCCACGTGACTGAGCACTACCCAATGGATAGCAGACGGAAGTGATGGCAGGAGCAGGGGGAGGCATTTCCAGGCCTGGCCCATAAAAATCCTTCCCATCTGCAGGCTAAATACAGAGGATGCAAAGACTGAGTTGTGAGCAGAGCAACAAGCTGGAAGGGGCTGGGATCCCTGAATGATCCTGTGAAAGGCTGCCTAAAAAACAGGAGCGCCCATTTTAGATTCCACATAGTGAGACATAAATGGATGCTGCATGAACTCATGGATATTTGCAGGTCAGTTTGTTACAGTAGCTGGCATTGCCTTAACGAACACAGCCCCATCTCCACTGTCTGCCCCCTAGGGCATTTCCGTGGAATCTGGATCCTCCAGGAAGCCCATGAAGAAGATCACAGGTGCAATGAAAGAACATAACCTCGCAAGACCTGGGCTCTGCAAATCCACTTCCCCATAAGACAGGGCAGGAGAGGACCCTACCTTCCTCAGCTGTTGTGTGGATTTAATAAGATAATATATTTGGAAATCACCCCGGTGTGGTGAAAGGCATTTCAGATGTGAGTTATATTTAGTTATTGTTACTGCATTTCTGCATGTTTCTTTCACTACATCCGCAGCCAAGCCTCTCTCCAGTGGCTACTCCACGGAAACCAGAGAAGCATTAATGTAGTAAATCTAAAAACTCAGCCCCTCGTTCCCTTTCCAGGCAGGGCTGGGCTGCAGTCCCCAGAGCAGCTGACCCTGAATATAATGCAAATACTGTGTTCCATCAGAGTATTTTGAGACATGCAAGGAATAAGACTCCTGCTCTCCCCATAAGAAATGTACGTTATCCCGTTTTTTAAATTTCCTTTTGAATAAAAAGAATCAGCAGCCTATCTGAAAAATATCTGCTATCTCTCCTCTATACTGAGAGATAAGAATTTTTTTTTAACAAAGAACAAATATGCTTTCTAGCCCTTTAGTATCATAGGAACCATTTAGGACTTCTTTGTTTTATTTCGCTTTGTTGTTGAGACAGAGTGTCACTCTGTCACCCAGGCTGGACTGCAATGGCACCATCAAGGCTCACTGCAGCCTCGACATCTCGGGCTCAAGCCTCAGCCTCCCAAGCAGCCGAGATTACAGTCACCTCCACCATACATGGCTAATTTTTGTTTTTTTTAAATGGAGACAAGGTTTTGCCATGTTGCCCAGACTGGCGTCACACTCTTGGCTTTCCAACTCAGCCTCCTAAAGTACTAGGATTACAGGTGTGAGCCTGCACCTGGCCCCCATTTAGGACTTTTTGCTGTGAGAGTTGTGTGGTTTTTGTGAGGAGGGATGAGGATATAAGAATCTGATTTTAATAGGCTGGCACTTAAAATTATCACTTGGAATAATCTTGGCATTATTTCCAGTTCTCCAGAAGGGAGAAAGAGTCAGGTTTAAATTCTAAAATATGTGATGGTCTGGGTGTGGGGCCTCAAGTCTGTAATCCCAGTGCTTTGGGAGGCTGAGGCGGGAAGATCCTTTGAGATCAGGAGTTGGAGACCAGCCTGGACAACAGAGCAAGACTCCCGTCCCTACGAAATTTAAAACTTAGCCTGGTATAGCAGCAGGAGCCTGTACTTCCAGTTCCTTGGGAGGCTGAGGCGGAAGGATAGCTTGAACCCAGGAGGTAGAGGATGCACTCCAGCTTCTAAAAATATTTTTTAAATCAGTCAGTAAATAAAATGCATGATGGAGGTGAGAACCTTCCAATTATCCTGTCTGATGGCTGAAGGGGAGAGAACCAGGGACAGTCCTCGCCTGTCTCCTGGTCTCCAAACCCTGACCCAGACCATTTACTTTATCTCACTTTCCTCCTTTTACTTACTCCATCTCCGAGGTCTTCCCACTCCCCTTCATAGTAGTGGACAACTGCTATGTGGTAGGACTCAGCACCTGCTAGGAGGAGAATTCCCATTGCCATGCACACATGCAGAGCACCTACTGTGTGTTGGGAGCCATGCGGGACCCTGGGCACACATCCTTATGGATGCAGCAGCCTTGCTTTCTTCTCTAAACTCCAGCAGGCCTCCAAAATGCCATCAGCCTCTGTCCCTATCTCCCTCTGTTAGGCCAAAGTAGAGAGGGTCCGGGTCCTGAGGTCAGAATCCCAAATGTCCAAAATAGGCATTGTTTTCCTGAGGCTGCTGCAACACATTACCACAAACTGGGGGGCTTTAAGCAATGGAGACTCATTCTCTCACAGTGCTGGAGGCCAGAAATCCAAAACCAAGGTGTCTTCAGGGTTGTTTCTTCTGGAGGCACTGAAGGAGGGTCTGTCTCATGCCTCTGTCCCTGCTCCCAGCAATTGTTGGCATTCCTCAGCTGCCTGTGATCACATCACTCTGATCTCTGCCTCCCTGATCATATTGTCTTCCTCTCTTTTTGTCTCTGTGTCCTTTCCTTTTTTCATTATTATTTTAGATTCGGGGATATGTGTGCAGGTTTGGTAGATGGGTATATTGTGTGACACTGAGGTTGGGCTTCTACTGAACCCATCACCCAAGTAGTGACCATAGTATCTGCCAGTCAGTTTTTAACCTTTCCCTCCCTCCTTCTCTCTGTTCTTTTGGAGTCCCCAGTGCCTGCTGTTCCCATCTTTGTGTCCGTGGGTATTCATTATTCATTCCCACTTATAAGTGAGAACACGTAGTATTTGGTTTTCTGTTTCTTTGTTAATATGCTGAGGATAATGACCTTAAGCTGCATCCATGTTGCTGCAAAGGACATGATCTCATTCTTTTTTATGGCTGCATAGTATTCCATGGTGTAAATGTACCACATTTTCTTTATCCAGTCATCCACTAGTAGGCACTTAGATTGATTTCATGTCTTTGCAATTGTGAATAGTCCTGTGACGAACATGAAATTACAGGCATCTTTTTGGGAGAACCATTTCTTTTCCTTAGGGTAGGTACCCAGTAATCAGATTGCTGGCTCAAATGGTAATTGTTTTAGTTCCTAGTTCTCTCTTTGAAGGACACCAGTTATTAGATTTAGGGCCCATCCCTGATCCAGGATGATTTTTTTTCTCCAAGATCTTTGGCTGATTACATCTGCAAAGACCCTATTTTCAAATAAGTCACACTCTGATGTTCTGGGTAGACATGAATTTTTGGGGCACACCATTCAACCCACTATAGTCTACCTCTTTCTTCGTTTGTTTTGTTTTGTTTTGTTTTGAAACAGGGTCTCCCTCTGTCGCCCAGGCTGGAGTGCAGTGGCATGATCTTGGCTCCCTGCAGCCTCCACCTGTTGGGTTCAAGCAATTCTCCTGCCTCAGCCTCCTGAGTAGCTGGACTACAGGTGCCCAACACCACACCCAGCTAATTTTTGTATTTTTAGTAGAGACAGGATTTCACCATATTGGCCAGGCTGGTCTTGAACTCCTGACCTCAAGTGTTCTGCCTGCCTCGGCCTCCCCCAGTGCTGGGGTTACAGGCGTGAGCCACCTTACCAAGTCTATAGTCCACCTTCTGATCCCTCAAAGTTCATGTCCATCTTACATGCAAAATACATTCACCTCATTCCAACATCTGGAAAGATGGACACTAGATATGGGAATGATTCTAAAACCTCCCACAAACTGTCAATTGAACAAATAAAGTAAGGCATTAAAGAGTTGAATACAATGAATGATAAGAAGCTGCACGAACAAAGAGTAGTCATCAAAGTATTTGCAGTTACCATGATGATACACAACTGGATGGATTTTCCCAAAACACTGCTTCCTTGTCACTTTCTTCCTTTAAAAAACCAACACCAGGCCAGGTGCGGTGGCTCACGCCTGTAATCCCAGCACTTTGGGAGGTCGAGGCGGGTGGATCACCTGAGGTCAGGAGTTCAAGACCAGCCTGACCAACATGGTGAAACCCTGTCTCTACTAAAAATACAAAATTAGGCATGGTGGTGCATGCCTGTAATCCTAGCTACTCAGGAGGCTGAGGCAGGAGAATCACTTGAACCCGGGAGGCGGAGGTTGCGGTGAGCCGAGATCACACCATTGCACTCCAGCCTGGGCAAAAAGAGTGAGACTTGTCTCAAAAAAAAAAAAAAAAAAACAAAACAAAAACCGACACCAGGCCAGGTGGAGTGGCTCATGCCTGTAATCCCAGCACTTTGGGAGGCCAAGGTGGGTGGATCACCTGAGGTGAGAAGTTCGAGACGAGCCTCGCCAACATGGTGAAACCCCATCTCTACTAAAAATACAAAAATTAGCCGGGCCTAGTGGCAGGCACCTGTAATCCCAGCTCCTCGGGAGGCTGAGGCAGGAGAATCGCTTGAACCTGGGAGGCAGAGGTTGCAGGGAGCTGAGATCATGCCACTGCCCTCCAGCCTGGGTGACAGAGTGAGACTCTGTCTCAAACAAACGAACACCCCACACTAGTTTCCCATTGCCTCCAGAACAAAGTCTGACCTCAGTTGGTTATTTGCTAAGAGCTTTGCAACTGGGCCTCCATCAAAATTGCATCTCCCTCACCTCTTGTCCCCAAGTCTAACTGGCATCAAAATTCTCTCTGCTCCTTTTTAATGTGTCCTGGCGGCTAGCTCCTATCAGAGTCCTCCATGTCCACTTAATGGGGCCCTCTGGAAGCCTTCCTGCCCACAGTGAGGTTCTGCCTCCATTGAGCTTACATCACCCATATCAACGCTCATTTGGGGTCATTGACTGACTTGCAGTTCCTAAGCTTCTTGAAGGCAGGGCTTGTATCTTCTGCATAAGAGGTCGAGATGAAGCCATGGGCTCTGGTGCCAGACATCAGCAGGCTTCGAAACCCAGCTCTACCCCTTAAACAAGATACTGAATGCCACTGCCTCTTAACTTCAGTCTCTTCTTTCTTTCCTTTTTTTTTTTTTCCTCAAGATAAACAGAGTCTTATTCTGTCGCCCAGGCTGGAGTACAGTGGCACGGTCTTGGCTCACTGCAACCTCTGCCTCCCAGGCTCAAGGAATTCTCCTCCTTCAGACTCCGAAGTGGCTGGGATTACAGATACACAGCATCATGCCCAGCTAATTTTGTATTTTTAGTAGAATCAGGGTTTCACCATGTTGGCCAGGCTGGTCTCGAACTCCTGACCTCAAGTGATCCACCAACCTCAGCCTCCCCAAGTGCTGGAATTACAGGCTTGAGCCACTGTGCCCGACCCCTCAGCTTCTGAATCTATAAGCAAAAAGTCACTCTGTCTTCCTATTAGGGCTCCTGGAGGGCTGTGCAAAGCAAACCAGATCAAGGGCCTGGCACTGGGTAAGTGATCAAGAAGTTTCTTTCCACATCTGGGTGTTACCTACTGCAGCTGGCACATCTTGGGTGCTTGGGGGCTTTGTGACTGTGTGTAGATGATGGCAAGCACTGCAAAGGAGAGGACACATTCTGGCATAAATTGGAGAATACATTAGCCAAAATAACAACAGTGGTTTACTATGTATTGGGCATGGCACAAGCACTTTCTAAGCATCATTAATTAATCCTTCCTTCTTGCCAAGGAAGGTACATCTCATTCCATGCCCAGGAGGGCTCCCACTGTAGCATGGCGTTCCATCACAGCGGCCCTGGGAGAAAATGGACAGAGTGACTTGGAGATGTCCCCCCATTTTACAGATACCCCCTTCATCCAGCAAACTCACCTGCTTGATCCTCTCACCCCAAATTCCTTCCCTGTCCCCATGCCCAGGGCACCCCAATGAAATGCACTTGGACTTTGCCACCCAGATCTCTCAGGTACCAGGGACTTGACTCAGGCAGGTAGAGGAAATAGAACAGTGAAGGTGGGCAGTGAAGAAAGAGCAACCAGAGGAACAGACAGGCATTACTCATGGGCTTATCTGGAATGTTTATGAAGCAGATGCCATGTGTAAGAATCTCCCTAGACTAAAAGGAAAGGGGGCAGGAAAGTTGAGACATGTGACCAAGGAATGCAGCACCAATGAGCGTAAATGGAGTAACAATTCCTTCCAGTCCTCCGGAGATTTATAATTGCATAAAGTGCTTTCTGGTGGAGAGCAAGGGAAGTACAAGGTCCTGGCCAAGTGAGCACGGAGCTTACCAGCCCCTGGGTTCCAAATTTGGAGTGGGGTGGGGACTGCTTTTAAAACAATCCCAGGCAGGTGAGGTGGCTGACTCCTGTAATCCCAGGACTTTGGGAGGCTAAGGTGGATGGATCACCTGATGTCAGGAGTTTGAGATGAGCCTGGCCGACATGATAAAACCCTACCTCTACTAAAAATACAAAAAAATTAGCCAGACATGGTGGCTCACGCCTGTAATCCCAGCTACAGAGAGGCTGAGGCAGGAGAATCACTTGAACCAAGGAGGCAGAGGCTGCAGTGAGCTGAGATCGCACCACTGCACTCTAGTCTGGGTGACAGAGCAAAAATCCCAACTGCCTGCCAGGTCACAGAACCAGAGTCCTTCCTAGGAAACACGCATTAGCATAGCAGCCTGCAGGACACCGCCACATGCTGCCTCTGAGTTCATTAAGGTCCAATACGGGAAGTTCAGGCTGCGGCAGGCTAGTCGGGGGACTGCTGAGGCAGACGGTGCCTTTTGCATCCTTCAGAAGCAGCTTGGCCAAGGCCACCTGTGAGTCAACCTGAGCCCTGCTGATAATGGGCTCAGCCATGATTCTCAGCATTAATATTTACAGCTGGCAGTGTTTGCACACCTCACACCAAATGCCCCAAACAGCAGACCTTGTGCTATGAATGCAAAGGAAAATTATTGCCTTGGATTTGAATAGTTCTCCTTTCCTAGGAAGCTCCAAGGATATGATTTAGTAAATGTTTCAACCCACTGTTCCAAGGGTATAGAAAACGCTGAAGCTAGGATTGCTGCCTTAGTGCAGTATAATCTGGTCAGTTTAGAGGGTTGTGGTTAAGAGCCCAGTCGCTGAGGAAACATACATTTCAGTGCAAATCCCCTCTTTGTTCTTAGAACTGCTGATAGCCCATAGGGTAGCACTGTGGGAATTGGGGGGGAAACCCTTCCTCCAGAAGACACAGCTGACTCTAGCCCCACCTGCCCCATTTGACCTTGACTGAGCCTCAGTCTCCTCATCTGTGAAATGGGGATAATAATGGAACCTAGCTTATTGGCTGCTTGTGAAGATGAGACGACCTAATGTATGCCCTGCACACAGTAAGCACTTGATAAATGCTCATGACAATCATTCACATCATCATCACATCCTGCTTGCCTATCAGGAGGTCGACTGCCCTGGTTTGCCCAGGACTGAGAGGTGGGGCTCAGGGCTTTCAGTGTTAAAACCTGTAAAGGGCCAGGTGTGGTGTAATCCCAGCACTTTGGGACACTGAGACAGGCAGATCACAAGGTCAAGAGATCAAGGCCATCTGGCCAAGATGGTGAAACATCACCTTTACTAAAACTACAAAAATTAGCTGGGCATGGGGGTGGGCACCTGTAATCCCAGCTACTTGGGAGGCTGAGGCAGGAGAATCACTTGAATCTGGAAAGTGGAGGTTGCAGTGAGCTGAGATCACACCATTGCATTCCAGCCTAGCAACAGAGAGAAACTCCGTCTCAAAAACAAAAACAAACCTGTAAAGACCCAGGCAAATGGGGATGAGTTGGTCACCCTCCTGCACTACGAGAATCCCAGAGGTCGCCATAGCGCTGGGTACTTTTTTTTTTTTTTTTTTTTTGAGACGGTGTCTTGCTCTGTTACCCAGGCTGGAGTGCAGTGATGTGATCCTGGCTCACTGCAAACTTCGCCTCCCGGGTTCAAGCAATTCTTGTGCCTCAGCCTCCCAAGCACCTGGGATTACAGGCATGTGCTATCACATCCAGCTAATTTTTGTATTTTTAGTACAGATTGGGTTTCACCATGTTGGCCAGGCTGGTCTCGAACTCCTGACCTCAGGTTATCTGCTCACCTTGGCCTCCCAAAGTGCTGGGATTACAGGCATGAGCCACTGCACCTGGCTGTGCTCTGGTTACATTCTGAGGTCTTAGGTGCCAGCACCCAAGAGTTCTATTGTTGGGCAAGGGCTCAAGGGCTCAATCCCTGCATTTGATTCATGGCCTTCGAGGTAGGCAGCTGAGCCTGGCCTGTGCACTGATGCTCCTCTTTGGGGGAATCGCCAAGGGCAGGGTCTAGGTCAGTTTTGCTCAGCCCACAGTAGGTGTTCCACAAAGTTGCTGAATTGAATTAAGGACTGCAGGTCTTGCAAACACAAGTCCATCCCTCACGGTGCCTTAGCCTTACCCAGACCATGGGCTTGTCTGCATCCTCTCAGCATGCCCCGGGGGGCCCTGGGCAAGCTCATTAACTGCCCCGTGCCTCAGTTTCCTCACCTGTGAAAGGGAGATAAGATCTTGCTTGGAGGACGGTTACATAGTTTGAGATTTAATCAATGTCAACTGCTGGCATAACTCCTAATTGGAGCTTAGTAAATAATAACCAGCCTCTACTGAATACTTGTCTTGAGCCAGACCTCGGCCTCCACACTCGCTAGGCACCGTCTCCTTTAGCCCTATCATAGCCTTGGATGATGGGCAATACAGCTGTCCATCGTTCATAGACAAGGGCTCCGAGGCTCTAGAAAGTTAGTAGGCTTAGCTAAAAATGAGACAAGTCTGTGTTGTCTGAGCATGCGTACACAGCCTCTGCTGGGGGTTGCTCTCCCTTTTCTATAAACTGTCCAAGAAAGAACCCAGTAGATGGTTCCATTTATCTTTACAAAGAATCTTCAGAATGGAGGGGCACCAACCTCCCAAAAGATCAGGTTTGGGATGGATCAGAGAGTACAGTTATCCTTATAAGGGGGAGGACATCTCTCATTGTTAAGATTTTTCATGAGCAATATAGGCATGAAAAGGCTTAGGGGAGACGAGTGGAGGAGAGTGTAAGGGAGAAGGGAGACCTCCCCTTTTTGAACAACTCAAGAAATCCAGTGGAAGTATTTCTTCTCATACTGCAGCTCCTGCATCTGGATTTACTCTGATTTCTCTTTGAATGTGTCTTTATCATAGAAAAATTGCAATCACACCACCTTTTTTGAAGGTCAACGATCCAATCAGTGACCAGGCATGAACTCTGGCATTTTGAATTAAGAGTCGCCATTACTCAACACGGTCATCATGTAAACCAAGCCATTGCTGGATGTGTAACAGATATGTTCAAAAGACATGCTGTGTCCCAGGGCTGCCCTGTGTGGATGGAAAAGGCTCTGGCTACTGTGTGTCTGTGGGTGAGTCCCCACCCCAGAGTGCAGCCTCAGCAGCTTGGCCAAGTCTTATGTCTTCACTTGACATCCTCACTCTGCTCTCTACAACTCCATGATGGTAGAACTGTCCATTTCACCTCCTTTTGACATAAGAGAAAACTAAAGCTCAAAGAGGTCAAGTCAGCTGCCCAAGGTCACACAGCTCGAGTAGCAGAACAAGGATTTGAACCCAGGTCTCCTGCCTCTAGAGTCCATGATTGTGAACACGTCTACTGTGTTGCCTTCATCCATTCTATGAAAACCTTGGATTAGCTGTGTGTTGGGACAGGGGGAGCGGGGGTGTTGGAGTGTTTTGTCTTTCCTTAATAGACTTAATTTATTCATCCATTCATTCGTTCATTCATCCATCCATTCAATCATCTTTTGAGATGGCGTCTCACTTTGTCTCCCAGGCTGGAGTGCAGTGGCGCAATCTTGGCTTACTACAACCTCCACCTCCCAAGTTCAAGTGATTCTTCTGCCTCAGCCTCACGAGTAGCTGGGATTACAGGCATGCACCACCATGCCTGGCTAATTTTTGTATTTTTAATAGAGACGGGGTTTCACCATGTTGGCCAGGCTGGTCTCGAACTCCTGACCTCAGGTGATCTACCCGCCTCGGCCTCTAAAAATAGACTTCATTTTTAAGAGCAGTTTTAGATTTACAGAAGAAGTACAGGGAAGATGTATGGGAAATTCATATACACCCCACATCCAGTTTCCCCTATAATTAACAGATTAGTATGGTACTTTTATTACAATGAATGAACACACACTGATGACATTATTATTAACTAAAACCCATACTTTATTATTCACATTCCCTTACATTTTCCTTAATGCCCTTTTTCTGTTTTGGGATTTCATCCATGATCCCACATTACACTCCTGTCCTCGTGTCTCCTTCGGCTCCACTTGGCTGTGACAGCGTCATAGATTTTCCTTGTTTTGATGGCCTTGATAGTTTCGAGGGGGACTAGTCAGATATTTTGGAGAAAGTCTGTCTGTGGGAATGTTTCTTTCAGAATTAGAACAGGTGCTGTGGTTTGAACATGTCCTCTCAAAGTTCACCCTGAATCTCCAATGCAATAGTGTTAAGAGGTGGGACCTTTAAGAGGTCATTAGCTCTTGAGGGTTCTGCCTTCAAGAATGGATTAATGCCTTTATCTTGGGATGGGTTAGTTATTCTGGGAATGAGTTGGTGATAAAAAGATAAGTTTGGCTCCTTTGGCTTTCCTTCCCCTCTTTCTCTCTCCCTCCTCTCTCTCCCTTCCTTCCTCTCTCTCCCTTTCTCCCCCTCCCATGTGCTCTCTTGCCCTCCCACTTCCACCATCCGAAGACTCATCAAGAAGGCCCTTGCTGATCAGGCCCCTCGTCCTTGTACTTCTCAGCCTCCAGAGCTGCAAGAAATAAATCTCTGTTCCTCATAAATTACCCTGCCTCAGGTATTCATTAGAGCAGCACAAAACCGACTAAGACACCAGGGTTATGTCTCTTGGGGAGGAAGACCCAGAGATAAAAGGCCCTTCTTTTATTACATCAGAACAAGAATCCATACTATCAATATCAGCTCACCGTTGTTGCTGACCTGACCACCTGCTAAGGTAGAGTTTGTCAGGTTTCTCCACGGTCAAGTTGCTTTTTTTTTCTCTAAAGATTATGTTATTTATTTATTTTGAGACAGAGTCTTGCTCTGTCACCCAGGCTGGAGTACAGTGACCAGATTTCAGCTGATTGCAACTTCTGCCTCCTGGGTTCAAGTGGTTTTCATGCCTCAGCCTCCTGAGTAGCTGGGATTACAGGTACCCACCATCATACCCGGCTAATTTTTGTATTTTTAGTAGAGACTGGTTTTCACCATGTTGGCCAGGCTGGTCTTGAACTTCTGACCTCAAGTGATCCACCCACCTCGGCCTCCCAAAGTGCTGGGATAACAAGTGTGAGCTGCCGCACCCGGCCACTATTTTAGTACTTATAACAGTACAGTACCCCTTTCTGAATAAGGGCCTCATGTTCTCATTTTGTACTGGACACCACAAATTAGGTAGCAGCCTGGCTTCCCTGTTCCTAGCATCCCCAACCCCACATGCACCCCAAGACTCTCCGAGGAACCCCACGTCTCTGTCAGCGGGAGGTTGAAAGCCCTGGATGAGATGCTTTCGCAGGCCCAGCTGGCTCTAAGCTGAGGCTGGCCATGGGCTGGGATGGCACATCTCTTCCAGACCCTTCCGACTCTGACGTTGTCAAGTAGTGGAAACTGGAGAAACTGAGGCATAGTGAGGAAAAATGATTTAACTTAGTGCTCACAGGATGAAAGCCAGGACTGGACGAAAGGTTTCTTCAGACTCTACCCAAAGTGGGCCGACAGCTCTGAAATAGTGGAGCCTCTGTGCTCAGAGTCTGACAGAGCTGGGGTCAAGGCTCAGCTTGGCCAACTCAGGCCGGTTCTCTTTCCTTTTGGAACCTCGATGTGCTCATCTGTTGAATGGGAGTAAAACACCAGGCACCTAGGACTAAATTTCATCAGGATAGTGCACTTGAGACTCTTTTGTTCATTGTTTTAGAGATGGAGTCTCACTCTGCTGCCCAGACTGGAGTGCAGTGGCTTGATCATAGTTCACTGCAGCCTCTAACTCCTGGGCTCAAGCGATCTCCCTGCCTCAGCTTCCCAAGTAGCTAGGACTACAGGTGCACACCACCATGTCTGGCTAAATTTCTTTTTTTTTCGAGATGGAGTCTTGCTCTGTCACCCAGGCTAGAGTACAGTGGCACCGTCTCGGCTCACTGCAACCTCCATCTCCCAGGTTCAAGCGATTTTCTGCCTCAGCCTCCTGAGTAGCCAGGACTACAGGTATGCACCACCACGCCCAGCTAATTGGCGTATTTTTAGTAGAGACAGAGTTTCACCATGTTAGCTAGGCTGGTCTCAAACTCCTGACCTCAGGCAATCCACCCACCTCAGGATCCCAAAGTGCTGGAATTACAGGCGTGAGCCACTGTGCCCGGCCTGCCTTGCTAATTTTCTTAGAGATGGGCACTCTGTGCCCAGGCTACCGTGCAGTGATGTGATCTCGGCTCACTACAACTTTTGCTTCTCAGGTTCAAGCAGTTCTCCTGTCTTAGCCTCCTGAGTAGTTGGAACTACAGGTGCCCACCACTACGCCCGGCTAATGTTTGTATTTTTAGTAGAGATGAAGTTTCGCCATGTTGGCCAGGCTGGTCTCAAACTCCTGGCCTCAAGCGATCTGCCTGCCTTGGCCTCCCAAAGTGCTAGGATTACAGGCATGAGCCACCACATCAGACCTTCTTACTTTTAGAGATAGGTCTTGCCCTGTTGCCCACGCTGGTCTCAAACGCTTGGACTCAAGCTATCCTCCCAACTTGGCCTCCCAAAGCTCTCAGATTACAGACGTCAGCCACCAGGCATGGCCAGCGACTTTTATGAGCTGGAATGCCCAACGTAGATATGAAGCGTTGCTGCTGTCCAGTATGAAGTGTTTGCTGTATGAGTGTTTGCTGTATCTCCTTGCCAATCTCAGCTTCGTGCCTGGATATGTTTCCATGTGTCCACACTTCCCATCTGGGAATATGAACACCCAGAGGACTAAACCTGGGTCTGCTTATGTCCCGTCGAGTCCAGGGTAGAGGAGACCCTGGCTTAATGAGAACCTTGAACCAGGAGGGAGATGGAGGAGTTCCCGCCTCACCTGGAGCAGTCTCCTCTGTTTCAACTCCATAAACTGTGAAGGCGACAAAGCCCTTTCTGTATTTTGCAAGAGATACAGTTTGCAAATGATCTCATTACCCCCACAGCTATGAGCGGAGTTATGCCGGGGCCTTTCTAACAAGTGGCAGTAAAACATTTTATAGGCCCCTCCGCCCCCCTCTCCCCCACCGTGTAATTTTCTCTGTTTGGGGTTGGACTTGCTGTTTTCCCTCTTTTCCTTCTCTTTCTCCTTGCACTTTCCCTCATGTTAATTATATTAGTTGCCATGGAAACAGTGATGTCATTGGTACGGGAGCGCTCAATGACATCCAAAAGCACAGTTTATAGCATGGCTCGAATTTATTCCATGGCTTGAAGCCTTGAGGGGGGGGCGGGTTATATGGCGATTATATCTCGGGCACCATCTGGGCATGAGGGTAGAACGAGGCAAGAAAGTAGCTGGGTTGGGGGTTGCTTTGCCGGGTTCCCAGAACCCCCGCTACTGGGACCATTTACATTTGGAGAAGGTGGAGGACACTTTGTATACAATGAAGAATCATTCCTTGGCTTCTCCCAACACTCACTGTCTTAGCAGCACCCTGCCACACGTTCGTCCCCAATTTAGGATTTCAGAATCCTTCATGGAGTGGTGCTTCAAAGTGCTTAACACTGGTGTGTATGTGTGTGTGTGTGTGTGTGTGTGTGTGTGTGTGTGTGTGTGTGTGTGTATGTGGTCCTGTGCCTAATGCACCAAAGCCATGCTGTTAGTATGAAAATATGATCTGCGGCATGCCATGCACGTTAGTTCACACACAGGGTTTGCATACACACGCGCACCCTAATTTGCCCATCTGTACTTCATTTTAGAAGGTACGGTTGCATCCACACGGGTGATTTTTGCCATCCGTCCCGCCCCCCAAGCCTCCCCATCACAGCTCACTTTTTTAGTGAGCTGCCTTTGCTGCAGCTAGAGGCGCAGGGTGGAGGGGAGGGTCGTGCACAGAGGCGCTGGGGCTGTGGTGGAAGTTGGGGCACCCTGCACAAGGACACGTGCGGGCGTGGGGTCCTCGAGCTCGCCCCCACACCGGGCTTTCCCGCTGCTCTTGGGAGGCCTGCGTGTCTAGATCTGGCCCTAAGCAGACAGACCCTAAAGTGAGAGGCACTGGGCAGTCCCCTGCTCCGCCCTGGGGGCCCGTCGATGCGTTTTCAGTTCCTGTGGTGTCACCCCGAGCTTGGGGAGGGAGCTCGGCAAGCCCAGTGTGCAGGGCAAAGCAAGGCTCCAGGGGCTCCCACCGATTCTGGAGGGCTCATGTCTGAGATGGGAAGAACTCAGGGCTCCACAGGAAGGACTCGGAAAGGCAGGGTGGGAAGACCAAGGAGCACCGCACACTGGCATGGGAGTCGGGGGCATGACTGAGGGGGATGGAAGAAAAGCCAGCTCCCAATAGCTTCCGGGAAACAGACTCTGGGTCCCGGAAGTGGGAAGCCCAAGGCGGAACTTCCGGCACTGCCTGCCCACAGGCCTCAAATAGCGGCCTCTAGCCTCTGGCTTCACCTCAGTCCCAGCTATCTTTGATGTTGATTCTCAACAGGACGACTTCAGGGAGCGGCACCCAGGTTCACCTTTAACCTCACCTTGTTTCCAAAAATGTCACTGGACCAAGTGAAGTCACGTGCACAGCCCGGAGCCATTGACTGCGGCCAGGAGTGTGGCTTCATCTCAATGGCCAGGTTTGTGTCACGTGGCACCATGGAGCCCGTATAGATGGCTGGGGCCCTGGGACTGAGGTGGGGATGGGGAGGAGCGGGGATGGGGGTGAGTATAGGGGAGATTGTGGGACCTTCATGCTTATTTCTGCCCTAATCATTCTTAGGCTTTCCACCAAGGGTACTCGTCCTTGCTCATCAGACCCTCCAGACCCAGGCTGCTCTCTGTTCTGCCGCAGCCCCATACTTAATCTAAACCTGGGTATTTCAACCTCAGACCTATTAGCATTAAGGACTGGATGAGTCTTTGCTGCGGGGTCGGGGGCTGTCCTGTGTTGTAAGATGTTTAGTAGCATCTCTGGCCTCTATTAGATGCCACTACGAACCACTCCTTTCGTGTTGTCACAACAAAAATGACTCCAGGCATGGCCAAATGTCCTGCCTGGGTAGCGGTGGGGGGTGGGGGGTGGTCTAAACCATCTCTGCTCCTGCTCCTTCCATCCACATTCTTCCCTGTCACTCTCATTTTCTGTCTTGCTAAAACCCTCCATGGCTCTAATAATTGTTATTAGGTCACTTGAGATCAGGAGTTTGAGAGCAGCCTGGCTAACATGGTGAAACCCCACCTCTACTAAAAATACAAAAATTAGCCAGGTGTGGTGGCAGTCACGTGTAGTCCCAGCTACTTGGGAGGCTGAGGCAGGAGAATCCTTTGAACCCAGGAGGTGGAGGTTGCCGTGAGCTGAGATCATGCCACTGCACTCCAGGCTGGGCGACAGCAGCAGAGCAAGATACTGTCTCAAAAAAAGAAAAGAAAAGAGAAAAAGAAAGAAAAAAGTAAAGAACCTCCAGACCAGTACCCCTGAATAAACCATCGCCCCTGGGCTACCCCCAGATCCTGGCCAGTCTGCTGAACTAGAGATAAGAGCCTCCAGTGGAGGAGGCCGGGGTGCTCCAGGCACAGAGGGAAGTCTTGGGAGAGCCATTCAGACAGGAACAAGGTCCCAGTGGGGGAGAAGACTGCCAAGTGAAGAAAGGGGGCAGAATGGGGCCAGGCAGTGGGAAAGGCGGGTGCAAAAGCACAGTGGCATGAGAGGCTGTGGCTTAGGGACACTCAAACCCACAGACTCATAGTAATAACCTCTTACCACTGGGCTAGGTGCTGTGCTGCTTTGTCATGAGCAACCTCACAGCAGCCCGGTGAGCTAGGGGCTAGGAAATTAGTTAGTATATACACAAAGCACATGGCCCAATCGCTGGCACACAGAAAGCCCTATATAGGTGTTTGCTATGATATTCATGGTGCTACTACTCCTACCACTACTACTAATAGGGAGCCACGGAGGGTTTTAGCAAGACAGAAAATGAGAATAACAGGGAGGAATGTGGATGGAAGGAGCAGGAGCAGAGATGGTTTAGACCAGTGGTTCTCAGCCAGGGCTGGTTTTAACCACAACTCCCACCACTACCACTGCAGGACATTTGGCCATGCCTGGATGTCATTTTTGTTGTGACAATGCGAGGGGAGTGGTTCATAGTAGCATCTAATAGAGGCCAGAGATGCTACTAAACATCTTCCAATACAGGTCAGCACCCCACGCCCCACCCCCCACCGGCCAGCAAAGAATCTCTCAGCCCCAAATGCCAACAGGTCTGAAGTTGAAATACCCAGGTTTAGGCCGAGTGTGGCTCATGCCTGTAATCCCAGCACTTTGGGAGGCCTAGGCGGGCAGATCACTTAAGGCCAGGAATTCAATACCAGTCTGGCCAACATGGCGAAACCCCATCTCTACTAAAAATACAAAAATTAGGCGGGTGTGGTGGTGGATGCCTGTAATCCCAGCTACTCGGGAGGCTGAGGCAGGAGAATCGCTTGAACACGGGAAGCGGAGGTTGCAGTCAGCTGAAATCATGCCATTGCACTCCAGCCTGGGCGACAGAGCAAGACTTCATCTCAAAAAAAAACAAAAACAAAAACACCCAGGTTTCGATTAAGTATGGGGGCTGCTGTAGAACAGAATGTGGGTTGTCAAAAGGAGGCTCTAAGCAGGACAAGTGCCCTGGGATGGCCAAAGGTTGGAAGAGCCTACTCTCCTCCTGTCCTCCTCCTGCTAAGGGGCCCCTCCCCTCCCAATCTGCAGTGTGTGCTGGGGGTGGGGAGGATGGTGGCAGAGAAGGCATGGGTGGGGCTGGCAGGGAGACATGCTGGAAAGTCTACAGCCTCTGGCAGACAGTGGCTGGTGACCACTCTGCAGCTCCTGTATCATGGGCTCAACATGTTCTTTGGATGGGGGCAGATATCCTCATCGGGATCTGGCTTGCCTCATGGAACCCCCCACCCTGGAAATAGGCACCCCTCGCCACTCAGCTTGCAGATCTCAAAGCCCCAGTGGCAGGTTAGCGCTTCTTCAGTCCTCAAAGTTCAAAATGTGATGTTTCAATAACATGAGCACAGAGGGAAGGGAGAGGAGAAAGTGAGTCGGGAAAGAGAGACAGCGAGTCAAAACCAGTGAGGGCGACCAGGACAGAGCCTGGGAGGGACAGACAGACTCAGCAGGAGAAAGAAAAATACAGACAGACTGAGAAAGAGAGACTGAGACGGAGCTGGAGAGGGACAAACGGGAGTGGCGGAGAAACAGACAGAAAACCAAATAAAAGGGAGCCAGGCCGACTGAGAGTGGCAAAAAGGAAAAGAAAGGGAGAAGGAGTAAAAGGGAGAAAGCTTGACAGTGGAAGGGCAGACTAAGAGTGTGCGCAAGAGACATCTTTCCTTGCAAACGCCATAGTCCACAGCCCGGTAACTCCAGGGCTTCGCCGCATTTCAGCCACGGAACTGGGGAATTGGGAAAGTTTTCTCATCACAGATCCAGGACGAGCAAGCATTGTTCCCATTACTGCTGGTATTCTCTGAGAACTGGACATTAGCCAACAGGAAATTCCTGGGACAAATCTTTCCACTCAGTCTTTTAAAACTTTTATTTTTTTATTTTAATTTTTTTTCTTTAGGGACAAAAGAAAGAAAAAGATCAAGAGGCAAAAAGAAAAAAAGAAATGAACCACCTGGTATAGGAAAAGCATATCTAGCCACAGCCCCAGTCGGGCTGGGGAAGCTGAGAATCCATTGTGTCCACTGTGCCTCATTCTTCCCTGGGAAGGATTTATGACCTCACACTCCCATGACATCACAATGCGTTGCCATGGGTCCTACTTTATTACCATAAACAAAGTGCTGTTCCTTGGGCCACTGCCTGTCTGAGCAGGAGGGGGGAAAAGGCTCTGGGTAATGTGTTTTCTTGGGAAGGCAGCTTGTTCGGAAGTCTGAAAAGCTGCAAAAATAGTTGTACATACAGTTCCCACCCTGTAGCCTCTGGACAGGGTTTGGGATGGAATGAGGATGAAGTCAGCTCCCTACAGGAGGATCTCCAGCTCCGCATGTTCTCACTGCCAAAATGCAGCTTCCCCAGGCCTCCTTCACTGCTCCAAACAAGGTTTGTATTCATTCACCGAAAATGCAGGGAGTACCTACTATGTGCTAGACACTGACAGAGCTGGGGCAGGGATCAATGAAAAACATGATGCCAGCCCCTCCCCTTTCAGAATCTGTAACGCCCAACAAGCCCACAACTAACATGAATGTGTAAAACTGTAATTTGGTTAAGTATGCCAAAGGAAGCAAGCAGGAAGCTAGGATGAGAATGGAGGGAAGAGGCTGCTTACTTGAGTAATCTGGGAGGGCCTCTCTGAGGAGGTGACATTTTAGACAAGACCTGAAGAAGAAGGAATTGGCTGTGAAGGGCAGAGGGAGGCGGCAGTAACTAAGACAGAGCCAGCCACGCCAGGCAGAGTGACCGTCGGGATCTAAGATCCCACCAGGGGCCTCTTCCCACGTATTTTATAGAATTCCTGGGTAGCTGACTCAGATGAGAGGGCTTATTACGAGGAGTCATCGTCGTCATGAGTCTGAGCTGAGTAAAGCTTCCGCACCCTGCCACAGCCATGCCAGAAAACCCTCATTTCTATTGCACAACTGTCCGGTTGGCACTGTGAAAACAAGTCAGCTAAGAGCAGAAATACCTTTCGGACCCAGAGGGGGCTCTCCCTGGCATGAGTTCATTTTGCAGGAAGCAAATGATCCTCTTAAGCAGCAAGAAGGAGAGAAGGAATGAAGGGGAGAGAAGCCTTGGGGACAGATTTGGGGGCACTGCCTGTGGGTCAGGAGGCCAGGTGAAGGACAGGTGGGCAAGCCGTCCCCAACCCTCCCAGGAGATGAACTGCGAGGGAGTTAGGACTCTGGATATAGAATAGAATGAGAGGCTGGGTGCAGTGGCTCACACTTGTCATCCCAGCACTTTGGGAGGCCGAAGCAGGTGGATCATGAGGTCAGGAGTTGGAGACCAGCCTGGCCAACATGGTGAAATCCCATCTCTACTAAAAATACAAGAATTAGCCAGGCGTGTGGTGGGTGCCTATAATCCCAGCTATATGGGAGGCAGAGACATGAGAATTGCTTGAACCTGGGAGGCAAAGGTTGCAGTAAGCCAAGACCACGCCATTGCACTCCAGCCTGGGCAAAAAGAGTGAGACTCAGTCTGAAAAAGAAAAAGAATAGAACAAGAGCTTCTAGATCATCTGAACAATGATGGGGACAAATGGGGACACGGAGACCCCAAGTGGAGAAGGGCCTTCCTGATACAGGAAGTTAGGCACAGGGCCCTACTCCTCACTTGCTGTGTGACCTTGGGAAGCTCACATCACATCTCTGAGCCCCTGTCCCCACTGTAAAATGGGAAGAATGCATATAAGTCTGTTTGCATTGCTGCAATATAGAGAGAGGGTTGCTTTTTGACCCCTGTTTCCTGGAGAACACGTTCATTAAACCATGCTGACTTTCCTTCATTAGTTCATTTCATATGTCGGGTGCCCCTGACAGGTGAATGTGGCTGTCCATGATTTACAGATGAGGAAACCGAGGCCAGGAGGGGTTGAGTAACACACTCAAGGTTCCACAGCCAGGTATAAGGACCAGATCCCCACCCTACCTGCCTGACTTTCAAATAGAGCCTGTGTTTCCAATGATGGAAGCTTGGCCTTGTCTTGGGATGCATGGCCGGGTGTATGTGTAATTGGCTCTGACTCTCTGACACAGAGCTGGGGTAGAGACAAGGCTGCAAAGATGAGAGACCCAGCTTGCCGGCCAGCAGTGACAGTGTGCCAGAGACCTACAGGCCCAAAGAGACACCAGGATGTGAGAGAGAAGAGAGGACTCCATTCCATTCCGCGTGCTGAGTGGTATGTCCAGATGTTTGGGTTTTTTTTGACAGAATCTCGCTCTGTCATCCAGGCTGGAGTGCAGTGGCATGATTTTGGCTCACTGCAACCTCCACCTCTAGGATTCAAGCAATTCTCCTGCTCAGCCTCCCGAATAGCTGGGATTACAGACACGCACCACCATGCCTGGCTAATTTTTGTATTTTTAGTAGAGACGGGATTTCACAGTGTTGGCCAGGCTGGTCCTGAACTCCTGGCCTTAAGTGATCTGCTCACCTCAACTTCCCAAAGTGCTGGGATTACAGGCGTGAGCCACCGCACCCCATGATTCTCATTTTTATGTCAGATGCACATCTTAGGTTTCCCAGATTAGAGTAAGGAAGACTCAGTAAGAATACCAGGAATTCAGCTACAGCTAGCTGGGTGACAGAAAAAGCATCTGGATGAGAAATTCGAAATGGGCAGGCCATTAGACCAGGAGCCAGGCTTCTCAGGTTCTAGAGAAGTACTGGGTTTAATGTCTGTCTATTCCTGGGCCAAGCACTTGACTGCCCTTGCTTTATAAGTCTCACTACATCCTATAAGTTTTTTTTTTTGAGACTGAGTCTCACTCTGTTGCCTAGGCTGAAGTGCAGTGGCACAGTCTTGGCTCACTGCAACCTCCACCTCCCAGGTTCAAGTCATTCTCGTGCCTCAACTTCCTGAGTAGCTGGGATTACAGTCTCCTACCACCATGCCCTGCTAATTCTTGTGTATTTAGTAGAGACAGGGTTTGACCTTGTTGGCCAGGCTGGTCTCAAACTCCTGACCTCAAGTGATCTGCCCGCCTTGACCTCCCAAAGTACTGAGATTACAGGTGTGAGCCACCAGGCCCGACCCTATAAGGTGGTATTTATATTCCACTTTATAGATGTCGGAACTGAGCCCTGGAAAGATTCCAGTCCTAGGCCAGGCATGGTGGCTCATGCCTGCAGTCCCAACATTTTAAGAGGCAGAGGCAGGAGGACAGCTTGAGACCAGGAGTTCAGGACCAGCCTGAGCAACATAGTGAGACTCCATGTCTACCAAAAAATAAATTAAAATCATTTTAATTAAAAAAATTAAAAACCAGCTGGGCATGATGGTATGCAGCTCTGGTACTAGATATTCAGAAGGCCAAAGCAGAAGGATCTCTTGAGCTAGGGAGGTCAAGGCTGCACTGAGCCATGATCACACCACTGCACTCCAGCCTGGGCAACAGAGCAAGACCCCATCTGAAAAAGAAAACATAAAAAATAAAACCCTCCAGTCCTAGCCATGTGCCTCAACATAGAAATACAATCTTTCTGAGCCTGAATTTTCTCTTAATTAGAAATAAAAGGATTAGAGTAAATCAGGGATCAGTAAACTTTTTTATAAAAGGTGAGACAGAAAATATTTTAGGCTTTGCACATTGTATCATGTCTGTTGCAACTACTCAACTCTGCTGTTGTAAAAGCAGCCACAGACAACATGTAAATGACAAGTGAGTGTGAGTGTTCCAATAAAACTTTATTTGCAAAACAGGTGGAGGCACTTCACCCACTTAGATTATATGGTTATAATCTAAGAATCATCATAAGTGTTGGCAAAGATGTGGAGACACCACAGATTGCTAGTAAGAATGTAAAATGGTCTGAGTGCAGTGGTTCACGCCTGTAATCCCAGCACTTTGGGATGCCAAGGCAGGTGGATCACTTGAGGTCAGGAGTTCAAGACCAGCCTGGCCAACTTGGTGAAACCCCATCTCTACTAAAAATACAAAAATTAGCTGGGCATGGTGGCAGGTACCTGTAATCCCAGCTACTCGGGAGGCTGAGGCATAAGAATCACTTGAACCTGGGAAGCAGAGGTTGCAGTGAGCTGAGATCACACCACTGCACTCCAACCTGGGCAACAGAGGAAGACTATGTCAAAATAAAATAAAATAAAAAAGATAAAAGATAAAAAAGAATGTAAAATGATGCAGCCACTCAGAAAAACAACAGAGGTCCTATGTTTTCCACAGGGGGTTGGTAGTTCCTCAAATGAGTAAACACAGAGTTGCCGGAGTTGCCGTGTGACCTGGTAATCTCACTCCTAGGTATATATGCAAGAGGACTGGGGACATATGTCCACACAAATACTTGTGCCTGAATGTTCATCGTGGCATGACTCATAACAGCCAAAATATGCAAACAGCCCAAAGGTACCTCCGCTGGATGAACTGATAAGCAAAATATGGCACATCAACAGAAGGGAATATTATTTAGCCATAAAAAGAAATGAAGTAGTGATACAGACTACAGAGTAGTGATACTGAAGTAGTTCTAGAACAATCATCTAGAACCTTGAGACTGCGCTAGGTGAAAGAAGCTAAACACCGCATATTAGATAATTCTGTTTATATGAAATGCCCACAATAGACAAATCCATAGAGAAAGAAATTAAATTAATGGTTTCTGGGGGCTAGAGTCGGAGGAATCAGGACACAGAGTTTCTTTTTGAAGTGATGAAAGTGTTCTAAAATTGACTGTGGCGATGGTTGCACACGTCTATAAATCTAAAAATCATTGAATTGGATACTTTAAATAGATGAATGTTATGGCATATGAATCACATCTCAAAAAAGCTATTATAAAAAAATTCATTTACCAATAAAGCAAAAAAGGACATGAGGGAAATTTTGGGGGTGGATAGAAGCGTTCCAAAAAATAATTTTGGTGCTGGTTTGCATGACTGTATATATTTACTACAGCAGATCAAATCATGTACTTTAAATGGACAAATCTGACACTATGTAAATTATACCTTAATACGATTCTTAAAGAAGGAGGGGGAAAAATAGATGTTGGATTGGATTTGGCTCACAAGCCATGGTTTGCTGACCCCTAGTCTAAATGATGAGCACACCAGAGCTCTTTAGATTCTAAGTAGGCACTGCTCCAACTCGAGCTGGTTTAGGCAAAATGAGGAATGCATTGGCACACACAACTGAAAAATCTAGGGAATAGGTGGTATGTTTGCCAAAGTTCTCCAGAGAAACAGTACCTATAATATATACTTATATACACTGTCTGAGGAATTGGCTCATGCAATTGGGGAGGCTCATAAGTACCACGATCTGCCATCAGGAAGCTGAAGGCCCAGGAAAGCCAGCGGTGTCAATCAGCCTGAGTATGAAGACCTGAGAACCAGGGAAGCCTATGATGTCAATTACAGTTCAAGATCAGGAGAAGGTAAGATAAAGTGTCCCAGCCCAAACATTGAGGCAGGGAGAAGAAAAAGTAAGTGCATTCTCCCTCTGCCTTTTGATTTATTCAGGATTGGACAATGCCCACCCACACGGGAAAAGGCAGTCTACTTGTACTGAATCCACAGATTCAAATGCTAATCTCACCTAGAAACAATGTTCAGTCTGGGCACCCTGTGGCCCATTCAAGTTGACGTATATAATTAACCATCATGGTTGGCTTCAGGCCCTGTGGAATCCGGGGGTGCAAATATCACCAGAACCTGGCCTTTTTTCCAGACTGCTTCCATTCCCATCTCCACAAAATGGCTGCCAGAAGGCCCAGTCCCATTTTCTCCGCTTCAAGATCAGTAGAAAAGATTAGGGAGCCTTTTCCAAAGGTTGTTGCAAAAATACTTGCATCCCATTGGCTCCGATTGGACCACAGGCCTATCTCTGATCCAATCCCTGCAGCCAGAAAAGTGCAGTGTTCTGATTGGCCAATCCTGAGTCACATGGCACCCCCAGAGCGGAAGTATGCCTCTTTTTGTTTTGTACTTTTTCTTTCTTTCTTTTTCAGGCGGAGTCTCACTCTGTCGCCAAGGCTGGACCTCAGTGATGCGATCTTGGCTCATTACCAACCTCCACCTCCCTCGTTGGAGAGATTATCCTGCTTTAGACACCTGAGTAGCTGGGATTGCAGGTGCCCGCTATCACACGTGGCTAATTTTTTAATTTTTAGTAGAGCTGGGATTTCACTGTGTTGGCCAGGCTGATTTTGAACTCCGGGACTCAGGTGATCCGCCTGCCTTGGCCTCCCATAGTAATGGCATTATAGTGTGAGCCACCATGCCCGCCCAGGATGCATTTAATATTACCCAAAGCCTAGGATTCAGATGGGGTAGGTGGGGAACAGGTGTCTCCCCCTAGAGGAAAATTGGGGTGCTAACTCAGTGGAACCCAACAACAGAATTCAGGAAGCATTTCTCATGCCAAATATTTTTGCTTAAGCAGTTCCAAACACCAAAGGAGTTAAATAAACATTGTTAGTCATGTTCTGTCAGTGATAAATTGAAAGAGTGAAGGCAGCCTGCAGGTCACTGGCAAAGCAAACCCCTGCCCCGCTCGCCCTGAGTCTTTCACCTTTGCTCTCAGCATGAGGTTTAACTACCTGCAAGTCGAGACAGAAGGGGTCATTTATTGAACAGACGGTTACTATAGCCAGCCACGCACACCATGTCTGTAACATTCTCTTAGATCAGGAAATTGAACGTCCTGGAAATTAAGGGGCAGACGTAAAGATTGTGTAGCAGAGCGCACTCAGTGCTGGGTCCCAAGCACCGGGGGCAGTGCCTCTCTGCCCAGACACTCCAAACCTTTTAGGGCAGACATAGAACCCAGAGAAGTCCTCTGTGATGCCCACAGAGTTGCAGTCTTCGCCTTCCTAAAGGGGGAAGTGGGATCCAGTCAAAAGGAAATCAGAAAGTTGGGGATGGCTGGGTGTGGTGGCTCACGCCTGTAATCCCAACACTTTGGGAGGCCGAGGCAAGAGGATCACTTGCGATCAGGAGTTTAAGATCAGCCTGGCCAACATGGTGAAATCCCATCTCTACTAAAAATACAAACATTAGCCAGGTGTAGTGGCATGCACCTGTAATTCCAGCTACTCAGGAGGCTGAGGCAGGAGAATAGCTTGAACCTGGGAGGTGGAGGTTGCAGTGAGTTGACATCATGCCACTGCACTCCAGTCTGGGCAACAGAGTGAAACTGTGTCTCAAAAAAAAGAGAGAGAGAGAAAGTGGTCACTACAATGGGTCTTTCTGTTATTGTATTCTTCTGGGTGGGTGTGTGTGTGTGTGTCTGCATCTGTCTTCATCACTGTATCATAAGTTCCTTGTGGATGGAGCTTTTATCTTAATTTTCTTTGTACACTGAGGGCTCACTAATGGGGGGCCCAACTCCAAGATGCTTAATAAATGTGTTTGTACTGGACAGAACAAATTAACAGAGCAAGCAGGGACAATGAGCTTCTTTGACCTGAACACAAAGAAGATTCAGTGCCACCTGACTGTCCTAAAAGCTAGACCCAAAACAGACGATATCCAGTCTGTCCAGTATTAGAGTGGCCCAACCTTTATTTCTTCTCCTTGTTTCTCCCATAGGGTGATGAGTCCTGAAGCTCAGCCTGTGTCTCTTTCCTCCTTCGAAGATTTTCCCAGTGCTTTGCTCTGGCAAGACCTCGCTCCTGACTGCCAGCTGGGACAGCTGATCCACCTCAGGCCAGAGAATAAAGTCTAAACACCTCCCTTCTGTCAACACCTCACTGCCCCTACCTCTGTACCTTTGCAAACTGAGCTCCTCTCTTCCCTCCCCTCCCTTCGCCACCCGCTGTGGCATCATGCTTGCGTTTCCCAAGTATGGAACTCACTTGGCCGCCATGGTTCAGCCTGATCCTTCTGCATCAGTGCCCTTCCTTGTTTCTCTAGATGTCTCCAGCCAGCTCTCCTTTTGGAGACAGCACAACACCACCTCTTTCCAGAAGCTTTCCTATTCACCCCCTCCACCCTAGAGTGGAATTAGGAATCCCTTCTCTTCCTCCTTAAGGACCCTGTATTTAACCAATGCTGCAGCAGCCTTTCTTGCATGGAAGGAAATTGTCTGCCACCCCATCTCTCTCCACTGCTAGAAATTTTTACACTTTTGAGACGGAGTTTTGCTCTTGTTGCCCAGGCTGAAGTGCAATGGCATGACTTAGGCTCACTGCAACTTCTGCCCTCCAGGTTCAAGCAAGTCTCCTGCCTCAGCCTCTAGAGTAGCTGAAATTACAGGTGCCCACCACCATGCCTGGCTAACTTTTTAGGACTTTTTTTTTTTTTTTTTTTTTTTTTTAGTAGAGACAGGGTTTCAGTCACCATGTTGGCCAGACTGGTCTCGAACTCCTGACCTCAGGTGATCCACTCGCCTTAGCCTCCCAAAGTGCTGGGATTACAGACATGAGCCACTGCACCCAGCTAGATATGAACATCTCAATGACACAAATGATATCATTTGTCTTTGTCTTTGATGCACCTAAGAATGCCTGGCACACAGTAGCTACATAACAGATTTTTTATTTAATGAATGAATGCAAGTATGCATGTGACTGCTATGGGGGCTCCTTCTATCCCGGCCATTGATGGGTACTCAGCACATATTCATGGAATGATTCAATGAATGAATGAATGGGTAGATGGATGGATGGGTGGATGATTCCTTTAGTGCTTCTCTTTGCAGGGTGACCAACTATCCTAGTTTTCCCAGGTTGTGGGACTTCCAGTGCTAAACCCAGACAAGTCTCAGGCAAACTGGGAAAAGCTGGCCACCCTACCCTACCTACCTCCATGACATCATATAAAACCTTACTCCAGTCAGCCTGGATTAAATCCTAGTCACTTGCTAATCTTGTGTATTTTACGATTTCCTCATTTATGTCCAGTCTTCTAATTTTGCTTGAGAGCATAGATCTTTCCTTACAGTGATCCACAGTAACCCTTCAGAGCTACACAGAAACAGCCTTCAAAAGATCTTCATCATCGTCATTATTTAAAGTCCTGTCTAAACTCTTCATGTGTGTGTTTTCTCTAAATCTCCCAGTGCCCTTATGACGTAGACTCTCTTTCTCATTTCATGAGACTGGAAAAGCCTGGAGTCTGAGTGACCAATCCAAGCTAGCACATCTAGGAAGTTGTAGGAATTAAAACTGGTATAGGCCAGGCGCAGTGGCTCACACCTATAATCCCAGCACTTTGGGTGCCTGAGGCAGAAGGATCTCTTGAGGCCAGGAGTTCAAGACCAGCCTGGGCAACATGAGGCACCGACTCTACAAGAAATTTAAAAATTGGCCGGATGTGGTGGCAAGCGCCAGTAGTCCGAGCAACTTGGAAGGCTGAGGCTGGAGGATGCTTGAGCCCAAGAGGTTGAGGCTGCAGTGAGCTATGATCACACCACTGCACTCCAGCCTAGGCGACAGCATGAGACCCTGTCTCTAAAATAAAACAAAACAGGCCTGTCAGAGTCTGAATCCTGTGCTTAAGGGGCACCCAGGTTGGCTCCTCTTCAGCACCCAAGCCCAGATTCTGTATGGTGTGGTGGCTTCCCAGTACCCTCACTGGGTCCCCAAATGTATGGCTGGATGAAAGTCCCTTAGAGTACTGTCCTCCAGACGCTAGCCTGGGATCTTGAGCTCTAGAGAGAAGAGAATCAACACCACTCCCAAGTGGGGAGAAATTGCCGCTCCCCAGCTCTAGAGATTTGGGCCAAATGAAAATGAAGGCCCCTCCTTCATGTCTAACAGTCCTACCAGCTCCCCCTTGGACACAAGAGCAGGGAAAACATGTCCCCAAGGCCAGGAGCATATTTGTCTCCCAGGACTCCTGTCACAAAGTACTGTAAACTGCATAGCTTAAAATCATAGAAATTACTATGTCACGGTTCTGGAGGCCAGAAGTTCAAAATCAAGGTTCGGGTAGGGTTGGTTCCTTCTGGAGGTTTCTGGGGAGAGTCGGATCCAGGCCTCTCTTCTGGCCCCTCGTGGCTCCAGGCAATCCTTGGCGTTCCTCTGCTTGTAGGTGCTGCACTCCAGCCTCTACCTCTGTCCCCACCTGGCCTTGCCTCTTTTTGTTTCTGTGTCGTCTTCTTCTTCTTCTTTTTTTTTTTTTGAGACAGAGTCTCACTCTGTTGCCCAGGCTGCAGTGCAGTGGCGCAGTGTCAGCTCACTGCAACCTCCACCTCCCGGGTTCAAGCGATTCTCCTGCCTCAACCTCCTGAGTAGCTGCGATTCCGGAGTAACGGGGACTACAGGCTCGCGCTGCCACACCTGGCTAATTCTCCTCTTATAAAGACACCAGTCATATCCAGGATGACGGCATCTGGAGATCCTTAACCAATTACACCTATGTATTAGTCCATCTTACACTGCTGATAAATACATACCCAAGACTGGGTAATTTATAAAGAAAAAGAGGTTTAATGGACTCACAGTTCCACGTAGCTAGGGAGGCCTTACAATCATGGTGGACGATGAAAGGCACGTCTTACATGGTAGCAGCAAGAGAGAATGAAAACCGAGCAAAAGGGGTTTCCCCTTATCAAACCATCAGATCTCAAACTTATTCTCTACCATGAGAACAGCATTAAGGGAAACCTCCCCCGTGATTCAGTTACCTCCCACTGGGTCCCTCTCACAACACGTGGGAGTTATGGGAGCTACAATTCAAGATGAAAATTGGGTGGGGACACAGCCAAACCGTAGCGACCTACAAAGATCCTTTTTCCAAATAAGGTCACACACCAGCATTCTGGGTGGACATGAATTTTGGGGGACACTGTTCAACCCATTACAGAAGTTCATTACCTTGGAGTCCCCCCAGTGTCTGCTGAAAACATGACCACATTCCCCACTTCCCCAGGCCCCCCTTCCACAGGACATCTCTGCAACAGCTGCTGTGGAGGAGGCCCTCGCCCTGCATAGACCACCCCCCCCACAGCGCATACCCACTCTGCCCTGCCAGGCTGCTCAAAAGTCTGACAGCTCCATGACAAGCCCCACACACTGGCGGGAGATGTGGGGGAGGGGGAACCACAGTTGCAGAATCCCGGCATGAGAAGAAGGAAAGTGCTGACTTAAAAATTGAAACCCTGACAGATGTGGAGCTTTTTAACTCTGCGATGGGCCTGTTGGTGCTTGTCAGATCCTAGCACGTTTGCTAATGTGCATTTTCATCAAAGGAAGAGCCTGCTTAGAGATCCCACGGCCAGCCCAACCTCTTTGCTTCCACCTGCCTGGCTTGGTTGTCCCTGCCTGTTCGCGCCCTTCCTTCCTCCTCTGCCGTCCAGTCCCAGCCTTTCTTTGTTCCTGTCCTCTCCTCCCCTCCTCTTCCTCTGTCCCTGTGCCTCGTGTCATCATCCCAGGGCCCCCACCCCATCCTGTCTTCCTTCTGTCTTTCCTCTCCTATTCTGTCTCCATTCTCTTCCTTTTCTTTCAGTTCAGCAAGACAAACATTTAATGGCAGCCACTACAGAATTTCAGGGACTGAGCTTTCAGTGAGTGTCTCAGTCCATCTGAGCTGCTCTAACACAACTCCCCAGGTTGGGTAATTTATCAGCAATAGAGGTATATTGCTCACAGTTCTGGAAGTGGGGAAGTCCAAGATCAAGACGCCCACAGATGCTGCGTCTGGCGAGGGCTTGGTCTCTGCTTCCTAGATGGGCCTTCTTGCTGTGTCCTCACAGACTGGACAGGGCAAAAGGGTGAGCAGGCTCTCAGAGGCCTTTTCTATGAAGGCACTAACCCCATTCATGAAGTCTCCACCCTCATGACCTAATCTCAAAGGCTTCACCTCCCAGGGTTCAATTTCAACATATGGATTTGGGAGAGGCACATAAATTCAGACCATAGCAATGACAGAATAAACAAAGCAAGGCTGAGTGTGGTGGTTCACACCTGTAATCTCAGCACTTTGGGAGGCTGATCACTTGAGGTCAGGAGTTTGAGACCAGCCTGGCAGACATGGCGAAACCCCGTCTCTACTAAAAACACAAAAATTAGCCATGCCTGGTGGTGTGCTCCTGTAGTCCCAGCTACTCAAGAGGCTGAGACATGAGAATTGCTTGAACCCAGGGGATAAAAGTTGCAGTCAGCCAAGATCACTCCACTGCACTCCAGCCTGGGCAACAGAGTGAGACTCCATCTCAAAAAAAGATAAGGCAATAGGGCTTGTCCCTGTGGGATCACAGTTACCTGTTCCTGCCCTGCCATGTTGCGATCTTCTCTGGATCTCCTTCCTTTTTGAGGAGCTTGTGTTACAGAGTCTTGCACTGTTGCCCAGGCTGGTCTCAAGCTCCTGGCCTCAAGCAATCCTTCCACCTCAGGCTCCCAAAGCACTGGGATTACAGGTGTGAGCCACTGTGTCCAGCCACTCTTTCTTCTTTCCCCTCCTCCCTTCATCTTCCTCCTTTATCCTGGGATCTTTTGTCTCCCCCATTTTTCAGGCCAGTTCAAACAACTCTTCCTTGCCCGTACCAAACACTGTATTAGCTGATGGAGATCGAGACAAGAGTAAGAAGAGTTTGCCGTCTCAAAGTCTCCTTTTCCCTCCCTCTCTGCTTGCTCTCTCCACTATTTTTTTTTTTTTTCTTTCTGAGATGGAGTCTCACTCTTTCGTCCAGGCTAGAGTGCAGTGGCATGATCTTGGCTCACCGCAACATCCCTCTCCTGGGTTCAAGTGATTCTCCTGCCTTAGCTTCCTGAGTAGCTGGAATTACCGGCATGTGCTACCGCATCCGGATAATTTTTGTATTTTTAGTAGAGATGGGGTTTCACCATGTTTGCCAGGCTGGTCTTGAACCCCTGACCTCGAGTGATCCGCTGGCCTTGGCCTCCCAAAGTTCTGGGATTTCAGGCATGAGCCACTGTGCCCCGCCTCTATTTCCTCTTTTCTTCTCTGTCATCTTTCCCTCTCACTCCCTCCAAACCCTCCCCATCATTGTGCATTTCCTCGCCTATGCCAAGTCTCAGGCTTTAGCATCCTGTACAAGAAAGGCTATGCGCTAATTGCACAGCCCCCTCTGGCTTCCTCTGATGTTGAGGCGAGGCCTCATACTCCATGTTGCAGGCAGTGCTGGGGCCACCGGTCAGGAACAGCTGATACATGTGGACAGACAGCTGATCCAAAAGGCCCCTGCTGTAGTGGCCCCAGGCCCAAAGCTGCTGATTTGCTGAATAAGTCTGCGTGAACAGGAGCAGTTCTCAGAGGCCTCAGCCCTGTGGGTGGCCAGGGAAGGCTGATGCAAGCGGACACATGATCAGGAGTAGACTGAGAAGTTCCCTGCCCTGGCTCTGAGCTGGGCTGGCTGATTGGAATAGCCGTGATGGGTCACTGGTTGGCTGAACCCCAGGGGTGTCCAGAGCAGATCAAAGGCAGAGGATGCCCAGGTGTTAAAACCATGGTTAAAAAGGAAGTCAGGGCCAGGTGTGGTGGCTCACGCCTATAATCCCAGCACTTTAGGAGGCCAAGGCAGGGGGATCACTTGAACCCAGGAGTTCGATACCAGCCTGGGCTCAACATGGCGAAATCCCCTCTTTACTAAAAATATAAAAATCAGCTGGGTGCAGTAGCGCATGCTTGTAGTCCCAATTATTCAGGAGACTGAGGTGGGAGAATCTATTGAGCCTGGAAGTTGAAGATTGCAGCAAGCCGAGATCGTACCACTGCACTCCAGCCTGGGTAACAGAGTGAGACCCTGTCTCAAAAAAAACAAGGAAATCAGGAGTGGGGCTTCCTTTCCTGGGCTGGAGGTTTGCAGGACCACCTGGACTGGGTTGTGGTTTTTTTGAATATTCGGGAGGTCAAAAAGAAGGCCGCTCTGGGTGCAAACTGTAGCTCTGTTGACTGTGGTTGACAGTCACATGACTGTCTCCCCATAACCCCATGTTCCCAACATCTCTTCTACCCAACTGATGACGCCAGGCATGGGACTTCCATTCCCCCAGCCCATGATTGGGTCACCAGTGACCACGTGATCTAGTGACAGGAAAGTCTGCGGGGCCCTTGGGAAAGCTTCTCTCATTTTAAGGAGGAGACACTGAACAGTCATCTCTGTCCAAATGAAAGGCTGGGAATCTCTGCAGCCTGAAACAGAGTTGACCCCAAGGATGTGAGATCCAAGTTGTAAAGAATTCACAACGTTGATGATGATACCACACAGCCACGGGCTGTATTATAGCTAAATTGTGCCTTTCCTTGGATATTTTATTTATTCATTATTTTTTGAGACAGAGTCTCACTCTGTCACCAGGCACCAGGCTGGAGTGCAGTGGCATGATCCCAGCTTACTGCAACCTCTGCCTCCCAGGTTCAAGCAATTCTCCTGCCTCAACCTCCCGAGTAGCTGCAACTACAGGCACATGCCACTACGCCCAGCTAATTTTTTTGTATTTTTTAGTAGAGACGGGATTTCACCATGTTGGCCTGGATGGTCCATATCTCTTGACATCTTGATCCGCCCACCTAGGATTCCCAAAATGCTGGGATTACAGGCGTGAGATTATTATTATTTTTAATTTTATTGAGACAGTGCAGCGGCTCAATCTCAATTCACTGCAACTTCTGCCACCCAGATTCAAGTA